>BPLR01007802.1:0-147531 GCA_021605095.1 Caerostris extrusa
CTTTTTTCACGTATTGCTGACCTACGGTTTAAAGTGGATTCCGAACCGTCTGCGAAACATCTCTATAGCACCGCCACGGGGACTCGAACCCTGTATTACCCAGCGCAAGTGCCGATCATATGTTATTAAAAACAAATTAAACTCTTTCCTCACTATTTTCAGAAGTCAGAAAAATTATAATATATTTCCTCATGCTTGGAAATATCCATATAATCTCACATCTGTTTGTTTGCATTGTTTACATATGAAATAGAGCTTCTGTAAAATGAAGGAAAATTTACATTTATGTGTCCTTCAGCTACAAATCAAGAAATATTTACGAATTTTCTAACAAAAGAAATTTTGTGTTTAAAATTATTTCACATGGGTAAATTGCTGGTTACATTAATGATGTTTAGTTATGCATAAATACTTTGCAATGACATTGAAATTAAATAAAAACTAAAAATAGCTTTTGCCATTTTAAGTAGTGCTTCACTATACTTTCTACAGTTTCATAAATTGTTTGCATGTTGTGCTGTGTCTAATCCTCCAGTGTTTTTGCAGTGCGGGACGGATACCGATACTGATTGTGTGATCTACTCTCATGGATGGAAGGGAAGGAGTGCAGCTTCTATTGGAGTACCCGTTGGACTCCGTGTTTCGCCGTGTGTGCAGAAGAACGGGAATGCTTTCAGGCGGACTTTGTATGGGAGAAAACACGGTAAAACTTCCGCCAGTTAGCACGAGGGAGGTAAACTGGTGAATATCCCAAAACGCCATAGAGTCATCTGCGTTTTTCAAACACTGTCTACAACAAAGCAGGCAGAAGACTAAGCTTCAGGCCTACTGTAAAGCTAGGCACAGTATAGATTTAAACTAAGTAAATTCTGTTGTTTATATTGCTACTGGTCGAAAATAGAGTATTTAAACATACGATTCATTTGACAGGTATATAACGATAGTTTCAGAACCATTAAATGTTATTTAATATGTATTATTTACTGATGCATTAAAATTTATAAAATAGTCAAAGTATTTAGCTTTTGATGTCTTAATTGCATTATAAATGCATTATCAATTATATAAATTTTCAATCAGAATATATTCACTAATTTTAATTTGAAAGGTTAAGCATTGGCTAAAGACAAGATTTATATTAAAAAATCCGGTATTTATATAATGGAAAATAATTTTTATACTGAACTAATCAACTCTTATTCCTTTGCTGCGTAAAAAACAACGTAGGAATAATTTAGAATAAAAAATATTAAAAAATATTTGCATCAATTTCAATTAAATGCTTTAATCGGGATTGACTACCCCAAACATTTGGGAAATGACTACTTGGGTAAAAGGTACAAAAAGTTCACATCCTGTTGTCGTAACAATTAAAGCAATTATTGCTGTTGAACATGGGCGGCCCTTGCAAACCAACGACGGGCGATGAGAGGAGGGACTTTACGGAAACGGGAGTACCTGTTTCGAGTACCTATGGTGTAAACATAGCCTTGAAACTTCCACATAATCATTAATATAGTTAAATTTACATTATTGAAATTACAACGTAAATTCAGATAAAAAAAGAAAAATCTACACTAGTAAGTTAAATAAAAAAAAGAAAGAAGTTAGTTAAGTTACTCAGGTACAATTAGGAGTCCGTACCACGTTTCACAGACGGGTCAGTTAATTAATGAAAAATAAAAAAGTTAAATTTAGAAATTAAAATAGATACTTTGGAAATGAAAACTTTTAACTTCTTAAGAATTTTAGATATCATTTGAGAGGAAAAAATTCGATAGCCAGTATTTGTGTTAGTTTGCACATTGTAGCAATAAATGAAAATTTAAGGAGCCAAATAAACACTTCAGATTTTCCAATTTATCTATTTTGGTCATTTTGAGCCCCAGGAATTCTTTTTAGACGTGGAAGGACTCAAACGTCGCATTGTAGATAGCTCTCAGGTCTTTTTGTAGAGCTACTGACACGATCGTAAACAGGAATTGTGCGAATAGCTTCATTGCGAAACTGAGGACTTTTAGGTATCTGTTGGTAGCATAGGGAAAGAAATGTAAAATTCTTACAAGGCAATCTGACTATCGATGAGAGACGTTACACGTTGTCACAATCGTCATCGCATATAACAGTTTCTAAATGCGATTCCGCCAGCGGGTTGGTATCTGAGCTTTCCCCATACTAGCTGCGCGCGGTTACAGCGGACGGTTACACGCTAATTTCAAGCTAAAGACTTATGGAAATCATTGCGTGGCAAGCATTTCGTGAATAGTTTCAGATGGATTGTGAATGTCAGTTTCCATTCAAATTAAACATACTATAGTTCGAATATATACAAATCCTACATTAGAGTAATCCTTTCATATATGCAACGCAGCAGGTAACAATTCGTTGGACAAATTACTCATTAAGATTAATTAATTAACGGTAATTTCCGTTAGCCGCTTAACACTTTCTTCCATAATGAATTTTAGTGTGGTGTCACTGGCCAACAAAATAAAGTTATTTTCAAATAAAACGGAGATGTTTTTAAAACAACACTCCATTTTTTTTTTTAATTACACAATATTGTATGCACGAGTTGTCGGACGAGTACCCGGGTGGAAACCACTCCGAGTTCTGAAAAATTCAATCCTCTCTAAGGTGTCCATAATTTGGATTTTATATAATTGTAAACAACTTATAATAATTCATTTATATTAAATGCTTGTTAGTGGGCCTGTACGGCCGAGATGCTAGCGCTCTGACGCTCCAGCACCACAGGTTTCAGGTTCGAGTCCCGTCGGTGCCATAGATGTTAGCAGTGGTTCAGAATTCATGTTAACACCGTAGTTCGCGGTCTAACAGGACCGCAGACCGTCGCAGGTGTAGTGTTACTCCGCGTCCGTAGCTTCTCTTCAAGCTACACGCACCTCCTGGTTAGTGCTAAGTGAGTCACGTCGGTGCAGCGCTTACCTTAGTGCCCAAGAACAACTGTCTAAGTGTTTGCCAGCTACATTAGAACAAAAATATTTGCTAGTGATAAAATATCATATAGAAATGTGCCTGGAGTTTCATTATATTCTTTTATTCTTACACATCACACACCAGCGTTTAATGTGGCATTTAGGAAGTAATTTTTACCTCTAGTACCTATCTTTCCCTGGATCGTGGTCAAACTATTCTATCAGGTAAAGCCTAAATATTAATTGATGCACATAATCGTGTGCTAATACAGCTTTCCAATCCTATTCAGTTTAAAAAGTAAGTCGTCTTCTGTGAAAAATCTATTTCTACGGTGGGTCAATAACTGTACGGCAGTCAAATTGATACAGAAAATTCACTAAAACACGCGATATATGCAAAGAGGTATCATCTATTCTCCTTGTCTTAATGCCCAATTAGGCGTAATACTACAAAGGCACTCATTATTGGAATGTACTGGTGCAATCATTAGACATAATTATTGTAGATCATAATGAAATGCAGTCTATGAAGCTAATTTAATATAGATCTCACTTTACAATCATAACTGTTATTTCTTGCCATCTATTGCCAAAATTTTAAACTTTTGTTATATTATACTAAATGTTGGTGAATATTAATGTGCAAACTACTAGTCTCTTCGGTACGTTATTTTTCATCACATTTTTTTATATCTAATTTATGGAACACGTACAGATATGAAAGTATTCATACATAATTCACATACTTGCATATATAAATATAAATAACCAAATAAATCATTTAAGCAACAGTAATGCATAGTCCAAATACAGATACTATAGAATGATAGTTGTTAAACGTGCTAGTTAGCTGATAATAAATAAAAAAGGGAATATTTAATGTAGATTTTCATCTAATGTTTCTTTTAATATCGTATAATTTAAATTTTAAATTTAAATTATTATTGTGTGTTTTATTGCATTGTTGTTATTTTGTGTTGCTTAAATTTTTATTTTGTGTTCAATATTTTTAAATAATTTTTACAATTATTTAAAAAAAAAGTTTTCGAAATGCATTTAACGACCACATTCAAATTATAATTTTGGTGAAAAAAAAAATCAGAAATTTTTTTCTTTTGTTTTTAACATCGGGCCTTCAAGTTTTAAATTTATTCCTAGTGTCATTTGAAGTCAAAATACTGATGTTTAATCAAATAGTAAGATACTGAATTTATGCTTTTAAAACTTTCAGTTGAATTTCTGAAAAACTGTATTTTTTATACTCCACCGCCGCATATAATTTTATAATATTGCATTAACAAGTAATTTTTTTTTTTTTGAAATAAAGAAAAAAGTTTTTAGGTTTAAAGTAAGGACAATTTTTAAGCCCTTTGCATTCATATTTAGAATTGTATTTGTGTGAAATTAAAAAAAAAAAGTCTAAACAATTTGTATTGAAAAATCAATCTATTTCGAATAACGAATACTAGAACTGACCAGTTTTTATAAGAGTGTTCAATAAACTGAAATCTTCTTATGAAAACAAATCTTTTCTCTGAAGCAACTTTATGTCTTGAGGTATTATCTCTATTGCAGCTTTATGAATTGTTATCACATTCTTCAGAGTGCTGTCTGTGTTTACCAGAGTTGTCAGAGAAAGCTTTTGTACCAAAGTGCAGCTTTTGTACCAAACACGAGTCAGCACCTTACACTATCTGCAGGGTAAGTGAAAGTTAAGGAAGGAAATAACTTCATTGTGGCGTGTCAAAAGTTCGCTTTAAAGAGGTCATTGGGAAGATATAGACACTTTTTTTTCTATTTAATCTCTTCGGAGACAGAAAAAGCAGTTTTTCAATTACTTATTCTATATTATAAAAATAAATGTATTTCTTAACAAATAAAATAATTTTATAGAATTAGTAAAAAAGTATTATTAAAACATTTATAAATAACAAACACCATATAAATGCATAAATAGATTTACAACTATTTATGCATTTATATGGTAGTGTCATCAAAATATTACATGTTTTCATCAGGAAAATACAATAATTTTTGATAAAGAGAAAATGATGATTCTTAACCCTGATGATGATGGTGTCCAGTTAATATACTTGTTCGAAAGAAGATCTTAGTTTCAACTAATCAATGTTGTCAAGTGAACCATTTTATGAAAGTGCGTTAGTCGCAGCATCCAGTTGATATACTAGTTGAAAAGAATATCTTCATTTAACCAAAAGGCTATGAAGTCAAGTGAACCATTTTATGAATCTGCGTTAGTCGCAGCATCCAGTTGATATATTAGTTGAAAAGAATATCTTCATTTAACCAAAAGGCTATGAAGTCAAGTGAACCATTTTATGAATGTGCGTTAGTCGCAGCATCCAGTTGATATACTAGTTGAAAAGAATATCTTCATTTAACCAAAAGGCTATGAAGTCAAGTGAACCATTTTATGAAAGTGCGTTAGTCGCAGCATCCAGTTGATATACTAGTTGAAAAGAATATCTTCATTTAACCAAAAGGCTCTGAAATCAAGTGAACCATTTTATGAATGTGCGTTTGTCGCAGCATCCAGTTGATATACTAGTTGAAAAGAATATCTTCATTTAACCAAAAGGCTATGAAGTCAAGTGAACCATTTTATGAATGTGCGTTAGACGCAGCATCCAGTTGATATACTAGTTGAAAAGAATATCTTCATTTAACCAAAAGGCTATGAAGTCAAGTGAACCATTTTGTGAACCCGCATTAGTCGCAGCATCTTTTTCAATTCCTTCTATTAGTTCACACTCTCCCCCTATATATATCTTGTTCACATTTCAAATCGTTCACAAAATACTTTTGATTCATCCACTCAAGTTCAAATACATTTTTTTGAACTTATAGTGGATGACACTGGATGTTAATACGGTTTTTTCAAATATTAATTCATTCATTAAATTTAATTAATTCATTTTAGTTTTATAGGGGAGAAAAGAAATTTATAACAATTGTAATTATTTAATAAAAAGTAACTAAAATAAAATTTTTCTTTGTTGGCCTAAATAGGAATTGACTTTAATTTTTTTTTTTTATATTACTTGTTGATATACTTGTTGAAAAGATTTTCCTTTCAATCACTCGCCCACGATATCAAGTGAACCATTTTGTAAACCTGAATTAGTCGCAGTATCTAGTTAATATACTTATTGGAAGGAAAATATTTATTTCAACAAATCCCCCACGAAGTCAAGTGAATCATTTTGTGAACCTGTATTAGCCACAGGAAGTTTAGTTAGGAAAATTTGATTATATATTATTATCTATTATTAGAATATTATAATAATATATTATTAAAATTAATTTCGTTACTATTATACTTTAAAGACTTAGATGAAAGCTAGAAAGATTTGGAGATCCCTTAATCGAATCTGATTCTAACCTATTAGGATTGTTTAAATCTCTGCCGTATTTCAGCAGACATAACTTTGTCTAAAAATAAATCTTTCCTCCAAATAGTCCGCTGTTTTTTCGTCGCCGCAACTTTTTTTTTTTTAATGAATGGCATCACTTCCTTGAAAGCACCATCTCTCTATTTATTAGAGGAAGCTTTTTTGTACCAAAAGTGCCGGCCCTTTGTACCGAGTACAAGTCATCTCTTTTATCTATAGATTAAATGGGGAAGGAAGACTCTTCATAACCCCCGTCAGAAGTTCGCTGGCAGTTTCTTCCCTTTCTTTACCGAAAAGGATTTATGGAACCATACATTAAAAAATGGCCGCTGTTTTATTAACTTAAATTTAAATTTAAAGATAGGCAAGACCATCTTAAGAAATATATTGATTATTTTTAATTTTAAGGAATTATATTTTATTAAGGGACCTGAATGCTCGAGTGGCTAGCGCTCAGTACCCCAGGTTTCTGGTTCGAGTCCCGGCGGTGCCATGGATGTTTGTAGTGGTTCGGATTCCCCCTTTAAGCCGTAGGTCCCGGTCTCTTATGACTGTGAGAGCATTACAGAGCAAAAAGTCAGACTTCTACCTACGGGTGCTCCATCACAACAGAAGCTGCTTCCTTTCCCTTCAACCATAAGTCCATACAGCTTCGTGAGCTTGGTCTAGATTAGATGTCTACCAAGTAGAATAAATAACAACAACATATTTATTAAGAATATTAGGATATTATGATTACATAATATTATATTTTATTATGTATTAATTAATTTGATCTGTTATTAATATTTAGCTCAATTTTTAATTTATTCATCATCATCATCATCAGAAGCGCAAAAGCTCCATGGTGGGGCCAAGGCCGTCTTGCCTTCTGGCAGATTTCGAGACAATTATCTTTTTGCGGGGTAGGGTTATCAGCCCTACGCCCAATGCTCTACGATGGCCAAGTGGCTAGCGCTCTGGCTCTGGTACCATAGGTATCGGGTTGAAGTCCTGCCGATGCCATGGCTGTTTGTAGGGGTTCGGAATCCACTTTAAAACGTAGTTCCCGGACTAATATGAGCGTTGCCGGGGTAGTGTTATTCCTCGTCCGTAGCTTATCCTTAAGCTACACGCACCTCCAGGGTAGTGATAAATGTGTAACGTCTGTGCAGTGCTTGCCTTAAGGCGTCAAAGGCAACTGTCTAAGTGTTTGCCAGCTGCATTATAAAGAAAAAATATTAGGATTCTATGATTACATAATATTATCGCTTGCTATGAGTATGTAATATATTACATTTTATTAATTAATTTAATCTATTATTAATATATAAGTCAATTAATTAATTTTTAATTTATTCATCATCATCAGTGACGCAGCAGCCACAAGGCCAAGGCCGTCTACCTTCTGGCAGATTTCTAGACAGGATGTTTTTCTTTTTACGGGGTAGGGTTGTCAGCCTTATGCATAACGCTCTACGGTCATTTTAGCACGGGACCTACGGTTTAAAGTGGATACTGAACCACTACAAAATTCATGGCACCGCCGGGACTCGAACTTGAAACCTGTGACACCTGTAACCGACTATTACAGATCTTCCTAAACTCATGAAAAATGTAAGTACTTTTCTGTTTGCCGTGCGCAAGCGATACATCACCAAATATAGTTGAATATAGCACTTTTTCATTTCTTTAGTTTATATTTCTTAAGTTTATCCAAAGTTCAAAAAAAGCAGAAATTTATTGCATGCTTACACAACAATATTCAGATATTGCTAAGATAGTTTGGCAATTATACACAGGGGTACGTGTAGCTTGAAAATAGGTTATGGATGCGAGTAACACTAACCTAAAAATCTCTACGATTCTTTTAGGAACGGGACCTACGGTTTAAAGTGGTTTCCGAACTACAATAAACACTCATGGCACTGTCGGCCTCAAACCCAAAACCCGTGGTACCGGAGTGAAAGAGCGCCTGTCACTCGGCCATCAGGCCCCTTTCTTATTCAATTCTGTCTATTAGCCCACACTCTCCTATATATATCTTGTTGAAATTTTCAATCGTTCATAAAATACTTTTTATTCATCAAGTTCGAATACGGTTTTTTTTTGAACTTGTAGTGGATGACACTGGATGTTGGTACAGTTTTTTCAAATATTCATTCAATAATTAAATTTAATTCATTAATTTTATTTTTTTAGATTTAAATTGCATGTATCTACCCATAGAGGGCGCCATAAAACTTAAAAAAATGAATGAAAATTATTTATGAAGCAGTTATCTGCAATATAGCGAAAAAAAGTATGAATTGACTTAAATTTTTTTTTTTTTTTTTGTATTACTTTTGTATATTACTGCGGAATATTCGAGATCTTTCAATTTTTAATTGAAAACTAACATATGCGGATCAAAGGCCTCTGCAGATTGTTAAAATTATTTCATTTTTGAGTCAAAATTAGCACTTACGATCATACACCCCTTCATATCATTCGAGATCTTTTATTTGTTCGTACCAAAAAATGACAACCTATGCATTTTATGGCACTGCAGATTATAAATTAAAATTTAACATACCTATTCATAAGGATTTTTAAAAGAAAAATTGTAAAAAAAAAAAAAAAAGTTGCGGTTGATCACATTTTGCGCAAGATAGTGTAATACTGATAAAGCGGAACAGCGTAATAATAATAAGAGGAGCAGTATACTAATAATAGAGCGCAATTCTCGTTTTTCTCCAAATCCAAAGAGGGTCTAGAATTGATTCCGCTGGCAACATTGTTGTAGTCACTGCTTTCAGAAACGGGCCTGAATGGTCGAGTGGCTAGCGCTCTGATTTCAGATTTCGGGTTCGAGTCCCGGCGGTGGCATCGATGTTTGTAGTGGTTCGGAATCCACTTTAAGCCGTAAGTCCCGGTCTCATAAGCATAAGAGCGTCACGGAGCAAAAGTCAGATTTCCACCTACGGGTGCTCCATCACAATAGAAGCTGCCTGTTTCCCTCCATTCATGAGTAGATCCCTTATGGGATGTCCGTCCCGCACTGCAGGACAATGAGGATTAGTCACACACGCTTTCAGAAACGAGGAGGGCGATTGTGGTGCGTAAATTATCTCGCATTGATTTTGATTTTATTTGTAGGAGGGTTTTAGAGGGTACGTAGGTAGGTAATTTTTTTCGGGTTTTCTTTCGTACGATACTCAAATGTGTGCTGTTACCCATAAAAGTCCTCCCCGAAGACATTGTGCTACCCCCTCAACAAATGTCGATGGGCGGTTCGTGATCCACATGTGGACCAGCGATTTACCCGTCTTATCTTAATTTATAGGAGGGTACAGAGTCGAAGGGGGTGTGGGTGAGGTGTGGTGGAAACTTCTCACCTATAAACTCTATTTTGCTCCCTTTCTTGCCACATTAGAGTCGGCCTGAACTAAATGTAGTTAGTAAAAAATTTCATAATAACTCATGTTCACTTTGTTTTCAGGGTCATAATTCAGCAGAGATTTCAAGGCGTTTGATGTATACGTAAAAAAAACCTCACCTTAAGAAATCTCAGTACTTTCAATGAATAATAATAATAATAAAAACATCTCCAGACTTACAAATCGCAAATTTTTATATGTATTATTTGATATATTCAATTAATTGTATTTTTAAATATTTATGGAACTTTTGATTTTAGTTTTAAATATAAAAAAAAATTTAAAAAAAAATTATAAAAAGGGACCTGATGGCCGACTGGCTAGCGCTCTGGTGTTCGGTACCACAGGTTTGGGGTTCCAGTCCCGGCGGTGCCATGGATGTTTGTAGTGGTTTGGAATCCAATTTAAACCGTAGGTCCTGGTCCAATAGGATCATAGAGCGTTGTGTGTTACTCGCGTCCGCCGAATATCTTCAAGCCACACGTACTCCCTGGGTAGTGCTAAATGAGCAACAGCGGTGCAGCCCTTGCTTATGGCATAAAGATTAACTGTCTCTGTATTGCCAGCTGCATTAGAACAACAACAGCAATTTTATAACCTTATTCGAATATATACAATAAATTGACGCTATGCTGCTCGGTACCACAGGTTTCGGGTTCGACTCCCGGCGGTGACATGGATATTTGTAGTGGTTTGGAATCCACTTAAAAAAGTAGGTCCCGGTCCAATATGACCGTAGAGCTGCAAACCAGGGAGTTAGGCGTAGGGCAGGAAGAAGGCTCTTGGCCCACCATGGGTTTTTGAGCCAAATAGGATTATATATATTTCGAAGGAATAGAAGTTAAATCTCTCATAATTTTTGAGCCCTATAACATGCTTTTAACATAAAATTATTATCATTTTACCTAAAATTAAAGCCCTAGGCCAAAAAAAATCTAATAAATCTAAATCCCTAGTTTTTATGCCCTAGCTTTAAATTATTTAAAATAAGATTCTGAAAATATAAAATTCAAATTCATTATAAAAAACTCGAAAGTTCATCCAAAAGTTTAGAATTTCATTTGATTGTATAATTAATTATTTATTTATTTACCTGATTCTAATTTTTCTTTAATTGTTCAAAATTTAGTTAAAAATTATAGTGAAATATAAACAGAAACGAGTAGCAATAAAATATAAGAGAAAGTATAATAATGAAAAATTTTATTAATTTGAAAAATTAAAAAAAAAAACATGAATACTTTCTGAAATATCATTAATGTTTAAAGATTAGTAATGAAACATACGTAAATTGTTATTTATAATAATAAAATATAAATAATGAATAATAATGAAACATATGCATTAACTCATAAAAATGTATTTGTAAAACATTAGTAAATATAATTAAGGTTGAAAAACAAAATTAATAATGAAATAAAAGTAAATAATTAAGAATATTAATGAAATATAAGTATTAACCTATAAAAATTTATTTGGAAAACATTCTAAACTATTCTTTATATTGACAAATAGAAATGTTAGTAATGGAATACGAGTAAACAATAATGAATAATGAGGAAATATAAATAATAATGAAATGTAAGTAAAAGTAGTAATGAATAATGAAATATAAATAAAGGTAGTAAGGAATAATTAAATATAAGTAAAAGTAGTAAGGAATAATGAAATATAAGTATTAACTCATAAAAATTTATTTGGAAAACATTCTAAACTATCCTTTACATTGAAAGATAGAAAAGTTTGTAATGAATTACAAGTAAACAATAATAAAAAATTATGTAATACAAGAAATAAGGAAATATGAGTAAAGGTAGTAATGAAAAATGAAATGTAAGTATTAACTAATAAAAATTTATTTGAAAAATATTCTAAACTACCTTGATATTCGAAAGATTGAAAGGTTAGTAATGAAATATAAATAAAAAATAATGATTAATAATTAAATAAACTTGCAATGAATAACACGAAATGTAAGCCAAGGTCAGTAATGAATAATTAGACATAAGTATTAACTCATAAAATATTATTTGAAAAACATTCAGAAATATCATTGTGCATGAAAAAGATAAAAAGTTTGGTAGCCATTTTTTTTCTTTATAAATTTATAAAATTTATAATTTACATTTTAGAATCAAGAAACTTTATAATACCTAATTATTCATGAGTCTTACAAAAATTTTATTTAGATGGTAAAATTCAAATTTTGCCGTCCGAGAATTTATAATTAAGGATTTATTACATTAATAAAAAAAAAATGTACATTATTAAAATTGAATTCCTTAATGAAAAATTCTAGGAAAACCAATTACTGAATTCAAAAGTTGAACCGTTTTTGGAAATGCATTCTACTAGTATATTTTTTTTAAAATTCATAATTGCTTCGAAGAAATATTTCATTGCGGCTGTCAAAATAAACACACAGGAAATGAGAAAATATCGATCGTTCCATTCTAAAATATCTTGAAGATGATCTTTTTAAAGATTTTGTTTAAAGATAGCAACAAATCAATAATCTGCCTTGTAATAAACGAATACTTAGCTTTGTTCTTTTAAATAAATATTTATTAAACTATTTAAATATTAAAGACGCCGATCAAATAACTGATTAAGGAGTATTTTTAATGAGTTCGTTAAATAATTGTAATTATTAGATTTTATAAATGCTAATTTTAGAAATGTTGTTGTTGTTTCTTATCCCACTTAGTTAGCCAAGCCCACAAGCCCATATGTACTCATGATTGAAGAGGAAGGAAGCAGCTTCTGTTGTGATGGAGCACCCGTAGATAGAAGTCTGACTTTGGCTCCGTGACGCTCTTATGGTCGTAGGAGACCGGGACCTACGGTTTAAAGTGGATTCTGAACCACTACAAACATCTATAGCACCGCCGGGATTCGAACCCGAAACCTGTGGCACCGAGTGCCAGAGCGCTAGACACTCGGCCATTCAGGTCCCAAATTTGTGAATGCCAACGGCACGCGGTGTGTTCCCAGGTGGTCACCCACCCAAAGTACTGACCGCGCCCAATGAAGCTTGACTTCGGTGATCTAACGAGAACCGGTATATTCAGCATGTAATTTTAGAAATACTAACACACACACACACACACACACACACACACACACACACACACACACGCACACATATATATATATATGGAAGCTATGTTATTAAGTTTAATTGATTTCTATTTTTGGTTTTAGAATACCTGGCATTTTGACCTAAATTAATCAGCACTAGAATGATAGAGATGTAACAAGTTCAGCGTTTTCCAGATCACAAAGTAGAGGGCTATTTCACAGCCTTTTTTATTATTTTACTGCAATTTTAAATGAATTTCAAGGGTGTCATTCGAAAGGACATTCTAGCTCACAGATTTGCATGTGCACCCATCAGATAGACATATCAATGATCGGTTTTGTATTGTTCGTTGAGTTTCGAACTAAGAACCTTTGGTACGTAAAATCAACATCTTATCCACCAGGTGTTTTGATAAAGAGCGCTTTCGTATTTTATTATTTATTTTATTATTTATTTATTTTTTTACACATTGATTAATGCTATTTTTAATAAAATGTGTTTGTTCAGGTGCGAAACCCTTAATGCTATTTTTAATAAAATGCTTTTTTCAGGTTACTTAAACCATTACATTATACATGCTTATATATAACTAGTTTGCAATGCGTGTTTGACGGTATTCCAATGTAATTTAAAAACTATAACACTTAACGTTCAAATAAATTTCTTCCCTTAACTTATTATTCTTTAATCTTGCTTGTAACCTTCTAGTCAAAAATTTGAGGACATGTCCTAATTGATTCTTTTTTATTAAACAAAAATAAATATCTATTATAGGGAGGCATATGGTAAAATACTTTAAGTTAGAAATTTCCTTTAATTTAAAGTAAATTGTTAAAAATTAATTAAATTAAAATGGATTATTTCAACTATTCAATTTTTGAGGTTTATGCGATTGTAATATTTTCAAATATATTTTTATTGCCTTCAAATATATTTAGTTAAGCAGGCATATTAATATTTTACTTTCAAAATGTTTTTTACTTATATCTATTTATTCATAATAATTTTTTCTTTGCTTTGAAAAACCACAATTTTTAATTTGTTTCAGTGTTTTGCACCCCCGATTAAACACTTTTTCCTAATAAAATTTACCTTCGTCGAAAAAAAAAGTTTCATGAATTATTTTTCATCAGATTGTTTGTTAAAAGTAAAATTTAGTAGAAAAATAAAATGAATTATAAATTAAGCAGGATTGATATATTATGAGTACATAAAATTAAAAAGGTTGATTTCTGTAGTTAGAAACAGGCGACTCATATTTTATCTGTGCAGCTAACTATAAACCCTGAATTTTACAGATAAACAAGTAATATGAAAAAAAAAAAATTTAACGTCATTTCCTACTTTTTTTTTCACTCTATTGCAAAAAGTCCTATATAAATAATATTCATTCATTTTTTATGTTTATCTGGCACCATCTATTGGTAGATACAAGCAACTTAAAGCTAAAAAAACTAAAATTGATGAATTAAATTTAATGAATGAATTAATATTCGAAAACCATCCACCATCCACTTTCATCCACTACAAGTTGGAAAAAAATGTATTTGAACTTGAGTGGATGAATGAAAAGTATTCTATGAACGATTGAAAATGTGAACAAGATATATATGAGAGTGTGAACTAATAGAAGGAATTGAAAAAACGAACCATTTCTTTTGAAACTCGTTGTATGGTAATAGACTTTTTCTCCCTTCTCGTCAACGACATAGAGTAGTAATGGTAATTATGTATTGGCAAATTTCTCAAACTATCATCTCATATGCTAAACTACAAAATCCTGAAATGCATGCATGAAACTAATTCTATATTAGTGCCATCTACACTCAAGAGCCAAAACATTATGACCACCCCTACATTTTGCAATGAAGACGCCTGGATGACGTGAAAGGCACGTGATCAGGTGTAAGTGGTATTTAACTGGTATTAAGCGGTGGTATTAATCCCTGCCAAGGCGGGTTGTAGCTGTGTTGCGCGCCAAAGGTGGGCCAACTCGTTATTGACAGGTGGTCATAATGTTTTGGCTCTTGAGTGTATTCCACAGTGCAATATAAGCTCATTTTTCCTCTGTAACGCAAGTGACCAGTCCTGTTACAATAAATGGCAGAATGTCTATGAAAGCAACCAGCCATCATGTCGCTACTGATAGTGGACAGTGGCGATTGTAAAATTCACGTGAGGATCATGTTTGTTCCAAATTGAACCCCTATTTTGTAATTAATGGAATTTCTCCCTTCATTATTTCACCATACACCCTTTCCTCATGCTATTCCATTTAGCTCTTCCCTTCATACACTTTACCACGAACCATCATTCCGCCATTTATAGGAGTTTCAAATTACCATTATTCTCTGAGGTATTAAAATGGAATATTCTACAGAAAACCACGCCGTAAATTATCTCCAACGAAAATCACGTAGGTACAATTCGTGGAAGTCGGAGAAATTCTATGAATCAACACACATAAATTTAGTTTAACTGCCATCAAGGACTAAGAAAAATACTGGCTTAGAAGAAAAATATTTAAGAAAATTGCAATTCTTTCTCTCTAATTTGAAAAGTAGATCAAGTTTATTGATAAAAGGAAATAAGAGTAGTAGACGACAATTAGAAAAAAAAAACCATAAATACTAACGATAATTAGAATTTCTTTTAATGATCTTGTAGCTATAGAAGAGAAAAATAAATTAAATCATAAGATGGTTTCTATGGCGACACTACTTTGATCAGCAAAAAATTGAAAAAGATATTGCTATTGATAGTGTTGCCAAATGAAAAAAACAACATCAAGCACCACATATTTTCAAGTTCATGTAGGTTTGGATATAACTGTAACGGAAAACTATTGTGATTCTGTTGCAGTTAAAAAAAGGAATACAACTTTCAAAAGTGACGGGACTTTCGAGACTTTAAAATCATTTAACATACTACATCATCATCATGGCGCAACAGCCCTACGGTAGACAGGAAATTTTTTACGGGGTGGCGTTGACAGCCCAACGCTCTACAGTCATATTAGACCGGAACCTACGGTTTAAAAGGGATTCCGAACCACTACAAACATCCATGGCACCGTCGGGATTCGAACCCGAATCCTGTGGCACCGTGAGCCAGAGCCATACAACATGAAGAAAAAAATACTAATGAAAGAGAAATTATTTACTATACTAAAGAAAAAAAAGAGGGAAAAATTAGGAAACCCTTAATGATTTTTCAATATTAATAATAAGTTAAATGAAATGTAAAATTAAAAGAAAATATGAAATAAAAAGGTAGTTGTAAAATGTCTATAAAATAGAATGTAAGTGTATAGAAAAAATGAAATATATTGTAAATGCAAAAAAACAAAACAAAAAAACTTATTAATTAAATTGTAAATGTAAAAAAATATTACATAAATGTAAATGTAAAAATATGAAATAAAATGAAAATCTAAAAATATTAAATAAATGTATCATCATCATAGGTAGCGCAACAGCCCCATAAGGCCAAGGCCGTCTGTTTACTGGCAGATTTCGAAACAGGAGATGATTTTCTTTTTTAAATTGTAGGGTTGTCAGACTTACGCCCAATGCTCTGCAGTCCTATTAGACCGGGACCTACGGTTTAAAGTGGATTCCGAACCACGACAAGCATCCATGGCTCCACCGGGATTCCAAACGAAATCTGTGGTATCCAGCGCCAGAGCATTTGGCCATTAGGCCCAAATAAATGCATCCTTTCGTTAATATATTGGTTTAATATTTAAGCAATTTAACCCGTTATTTGAATTTTATTTATATAAAAATTAACTTATAATCATTTTTTTTTTCGTACCAACGGATAAACAAATTTAATTTAAAAATAAAATCAGGCTTTAAAATTTAATATTTTTAACTTTCTGCTAATGAAGAAAGATATACTAATATACAAATATCTCACTTTTATATAAATTAATAAACTGATATGAAATTGAAAAAATGTTTACAACAGTATTTCAAATACAGGAATTAAAAATGCATTTAATAATGTCAGAAACATTTTAAAAGTATCATATATAAATCATTGGAGCAAATGCATCCATCTGATACCTTGCAAGTGAAAGAAACCCGAAGAATCAATAAAGCTTTCCGTTATTTCTTCTGGGCGTAATAAGATCTTTTGCGACTAATTGCAGCAACTGCTCTTAACGAAGGAGTCGGCTTACTTCGTTTATTTGCAATGGCAGCGCTTCTTCCTCTATTGATTGCTTCCATGCAAGATGATTGCGCCCTAATTACGGGGATTATTAAATTTCTTATCGGGTTTCTATCGCTCTCCAATATTCACCTCTTGTTTCGTGCTTGAGGATTACATGCATATGTATTGGAGGTAACCGAGCCAAAATTATTAAAGATTTTAAAGATATTTTATAATTTTTTTTTTTATTCTATAGTTAAAGTAGTTTATAAAACATTGAGGAACATGAACATTAAAATATGACAATTTTTTATTAAAGTTTGACAAAAATGGATAAAAAAGTTATTTTTTTACTTTTAAATAAACGCTCATAACTAGGGCCTGAATGGCCGAGTGGCTAGTGCTCTAGGGCTATGGTATCACAGGTTTCGGGTTCGAGTCCCGCCTGTTCCATGGGTGTTTGTCGTGGTGCGGAAGCCACTTTAAACTGTAGGTCCCAGTCGCGACTAAACCAAACCAAAACTGTTGTTTGTTGTTACTTATCCCACTTGGTAGATATCTAATCTAGACCAAGCCCACGAACCAGTATGGACTCATGGTTGAAGGGAAGGAAGCAGCTTCTGTTCTGATGGAGCACCCGTAGGTAGAAGTCTGACTTTGGCTCCGTAACGCTCTTACAGACATAGGAGACCGGTACCTACAGGCAAAGTCGATTCCGAACCACTACAAACATCCATGGCACCGCCGGGACTCGAACCCGAAACCTGTGGTACCGAGCGCCAGAGCGCTAGCCACTCGACCATTCAGGCCCCTAAAAACCAAAACTCATAACCAAAAGAGTGGCTAGCGCTCTGGTCTTTGGTATCACAGGATTTTCAGGTTTTAATCCTGGCAGTGGCATGGATGTTTGCGGGTTGTTCGGAATCCACTTTTAAACTGTAGGCCTTGGTCTGTGTAGCCCTCGTGTGCATAAGATGACCGTAGGGAGACAAAACAAACCAAACTAAAAGAATACGTAAAAGATATTCTACTGATTTGCATACATGTAGACATCAATCTAATATGCATGCATTGAGCTAAAAGAAGGATACTATTCTAAAGTATAGCTGAGAATACATCTGATACTATTCTAAAGTATAGCTCTAATGCATGCATAATATAATTCAAAAAATTTGAAAATTTCATTAGATTGCGAAAATTATATTAATTAAATTATTAGCGGTATTTATATATTAGATAGTTTTTGCATACCGTACGTTAGTTACCGTAGGACGTCCGTTAGCTTTTTCTCCCTATCGTGCATGCTCATAGGAAACATAATTTCCTATGAGCATGAGCGCTAGGGAGAAAAAGCTAACGGACGTTCTACGGTAACTAACGTACGGTATGCAAAAGCTCTCTATTAATTAAATTATTAGCGGCATTTATATATTAATTAAATTATTAGCGGCATTTATATATTAATTAAATTATTAGCGGTGTAGCAAACAATACAATTTTTTAGAAGTTAAATTCAAAGATATGAATGCAGGAATTTATTTTCCTAATAACTCGTGATTCAACTGCTGCATCTTCTAATGAATTAGAATTCGGTATCTTAATAACTTAAGTCATTAGTCATTCTTAAACGATTAGAAGTCTTGATTCAACGGCTATATCAAGGCTTCTAATGACTTCAGAAAGAAACTCAAAACTGTTTTGGAAAGGTAAATATCTGATCTTTAAAATAAGACAATAAAAAAAATTTCACGAGAATCGTAATTTGAAATTGGACGAATACTCTAAATTCTGAGAGGTAATATTTAAAAACACTATATATTTACCTGATGATAATCGAATTGATTTAAGTTGATTAAGACATCATAGAATGATAGTTTGGAATTTTTATCATGTTGTATGAGTGGAATATAATACCCTTAATTGGAGTTTTCCAGAAAGTCAGAAATTGTTTCTACTTTGCGCGTCTTATGTAGGAAAAAAAAAGGGGCCTGAATGGCCGTGGGCATACCGCTCTGGCCCTCGGTAACCACGGGTTTCGGGTTCAAATCCCAATAGAGCCATGGATGTTTGTAGGGGTTCGGAATCCACTTTAGACCCTAGGTCCCGGTCTAAGAGGATCGTAGAGTAACGTGTGTGCTTGCCTTAAGGCATCCAAGACCAAGTGTCTAAGTGTTTGCCAGCTGCATTAGAAAAAAATGTAGGAAAAAAAAAATTCTTTTAAAATATTATCAAACAACCCGAATGATGTAAAATTCTCATATAGGATGTCTTAAATTACATGAAATAACCATGTTGTTGAAATTAGTGACTGCAATGCATGCAGCTGAGAAGTAATGAAATCTTCGTACATCTGCATTGCAACCGAGTTCAACAATTGGGGAATGTGTGATCCACACTTATTTATACAATGGAAATTTATCAAAGGTCATTTACATCCATTGTTTGATAGAGGGTATGGACAGATATACACCGCGCAATTCCCTATATGTACACATATACATATATACAAATATAAGGAGATAATATAGTTAGATATAATTAAAGCAAAACAAAACTCATAAATTCGAACTCAATAATAATTCACGAGCACTATAATACCCTTCTCCCTATTAGGCCGCTGTGTTTAAATCCGATTAGCTGCTTGCCAATTTTCCAGACAATCGCTGATCAACCTATATTGTTAAAATGCATTTATAAATTTTCCTTACAATAAAAGTATTGCAATTTTTTAACGAATGTTAAACACAAGAATATTGAGCAATATGGCCATTTAATTCTCAAATAAATATCAAGTAAATCTTAAAATCAATATTTATGAGCAGGATTTTCTCCATTATAATGATCAAAGTTAATATATTTTTAAATATATTTTAGCAATACACTGAAATGACAAAAGTCATGGGATAGCAATATGCAAATTTCAGATGGCAGTAGCGTCGCGTAGAACAGGTATAAATGTGCAGTGCTTTCGCAGAGCTTTCATTTCTGTTCAAGTTATTCATGTGAAGAGGTTTTGACGTGATGATGACGGCACGACGGGAATTAACAGACTTTGAACGCGGAATGTTAGTTGGAGCTAGACGCATGAGTCATGCCATTTCGGAAATCGTTAGGGAATTCAACATTCCCAGATCCACTGTGTCAAAAGTGCGCCGAGAGTATGAAATTTCAGGCATAACATCCCACCATGGACAGCGCAGTGGTCGACCGCCTGCACTTAACGACCGAGACCGGCGACGCCTGCAAAGAGTCGTAAATTCTAACAGACAAGCAACACTGCGTCAAATAACCGCAGAAATCAATGTGGGACGTGCAAGGAACTATGCGGACATCATCGAGAGGTCTGTTCGTGGCCAAAATCCTGCACCATCAAAGCTTTCACAATTATGGACGTCTATCGAGACAGCATGGCTCAATATTCCTGCAGAAGATTTCCAACGACTTGTTGAGTCCATGCCACGTCGAGTTGCTGCACTTCGCCGGGCGAAAGGAGGGCCGACACGATATTAAGAGGTATCCCATGACTTTTGTCACTTCAGTGTATGATAATATTAAATATGTATTTGTTATTTACAGTTATGTGGCATTATTTTTTAAAGATTCATTTTCGACTAAATAATGAAGAAAGTAAATGTACATATTTAATAAAATAAGAAAAAAATAATCTGAGGAACAATATTTTTTTTTCTTGTAAATATAGTTTTCAAATGTTTAAATATGCAGGAAATAAAAAAAAGAAAATTTAGAAATTTTTTTGTTTCATATTGATTCAAAATAAATGCGTCCAAAATTCAGCATTCTTTGGAAATTGAAATGCTTTCGACAACGATTAAAACTGCTGAGAGTTACCATAAAAATCCTGCTACAGAATTGTATTAAATGTGTGTTTTAGTTTCTTTTAAACGTTTTTTATGAAAACTGTTAAGATTGACTGAGGTTATTGATAAATATAGAAATATAAAAATGAGTATTTTTGCTTAAATATATAAATTAAAGGAAGGAATCTGATACAATATAAAACTATGATTAAAAAAAAATTTAACAAATAAAAAATCAAATATCCCTATATTCAAAAATTAACTGGTCGAAAGTATGAGAAAATTTAATTTTGATTTTAAAATAATATTCTTGCGAATATAGGAGAGATATTGCCTGTTTTATTTATGAGTTTACAGTTACGAGTTCGCAGAATAATTAAATTATAGTCTGCGAATTTATGAGGCCTGTACATCTTGGAACATATAATATAACAGGTTCTATATTTCACTTTAAGTGACCTCAGTGACCATCCCTAGATACACATAGTTGATTGTTGAACAGCAAACCAGTCTCTAAGTTGAAGTTGTTAGCGCCTTTGCTTTAACTTACACCTGCGAAAGTTTTTTTTTTCCTAAAGTGAAATTGACCCAGCACACAACACGCTCAAATATAACGGACGCTCACTTGCAACAGCCATTACGATGTGCAAATACCCAAATTGAGATCGATTTGCAAAAGCTAATTGAAAGAGTGGAGAAACACATATGCGCGCTAGTAAAATAAATATTTTTTAACGATTTCATTTTTTTTATGCGGTCCGCAAGATCATTTGGGTTGGCCAACCCTGCTCTAGATGTTGCTAGTGACCAAAGGTGATAAGAAACAACAACAATATTTTTTGAAAAATTCTTTTCATTCATATATTTGAATTTGTGTAAACAAAATTGGAAATAAATGCATGAATGTCTCCTTTGAATATTTTCAACAATTCTAAATGATTTTTCTAAAGATTTTATTTTCTATTTTCGCTATCTAAGAATAAGTGAAACTTCTAAAAGCTTTGCCTATTCTGTTTTACCTGTTTTCCTTATCACCTATTTCATGCAATTTTATTAAATATATTTGGATAAGAAATTGTTTTTTGTGAAAGCTCGTCTACAATTGCGTAATTGTTGTCTGTCTTCTGGTTCAGTTTTTATTTCTTCGGAATCATACGTAAGAAAACAATTTCTCCTTTCTGCCTTTAAATCATTTTTCTTTTTACAAGTATTGACAGATAACAAAAATAGCAAACATTTTATCAAAGAGACGTACTATAAAATATTAAACTAGGGGTATAAATATATAGTGGCATTTTCCATTTCTAAAAATATATTAAATATGACACTTGTTTAATGTTTTTTTGAGAAATGCACCCCCTACAATACTTGGAAAAAAATCTATTGAATAAATAAAAAACAAAATAAAAGAAGTTAAGAATTTTATTTGATAAATAATTGAATGACGAAACTATAAATTCCTCTTAAAATGACATGCGCAAAAATTTATGACTGCGGAAGTCTATATTTCATTAATTTTGGACAGACAATTTTATTTTTTTAACGCATTTGTGCATACTCATGTTTATACACATTTTTACGCATATGCGTAAAGTATGTTAACATTTCAAAAATTATCAGGGTTAAAAATATAAGCCATAAGAAAATAGTAATTCAAGGAAATATCAGATTTAAAATTATATATAAATATGAAATTCCCTTCTTAAAAAATTGGAAAACATTACTATCAAGTAATGATTTTATACATACGTACGCCTAAATATCAGGGAAAAATCCTAAAATCGTTTTGAACATTTTTGTTCTTTGTATACATCATTTTCTTTTTAAATTATTACATGCATGCTATTTCACAGGAAAAAAAAAACAGTTTTAAAAGAAACAGAAAGAAAAAAACGTATCAACGGCGAAAGGAAATATAAACATGAAAAAAAAATATCTGAGCTTAGCATTATGATTTGTTTAAAAGTAATATGGCAGCCATAGCTCGATGATGGTTGCATTATATAACTGTCTCTCATTTTTTAAAACTTTAAACTGTGCTATATATGCATATATATAGTGAATTTATATGCAACAAGTTATATTGCCAAATTGCTTTTCTTCAGTTCTATATAATAGCATAAGGCTGCTTACTTTTTCTCATCCATGTTGTCGGAATACATCGCTAAATGTGTTTTTGACTTGGATCCAGTCATCTAGCGAGTAGAAATAACATGGTTTATAATATCTTGAATGTAAGTTTTTCTTGTAACATACTCAGATTGTTTATTAATTTCTTTTGGGTTTGATTGATTCCCTAGGCAATTTATTATATGTCCAGTTATTATACGATTTTTTTAATATATCAATGTAAGTCTGGCCGTTCGACATTTTAATATTTGTGTTTGTCTAATGACTTAATTTGCACCACTACATAAAAAATTTGAAAGATCGTTTCAAATTATTTATTATTACAATCAAGCAAAAGAAAAAAACAATCTCACGTAAAATACCTTTACACTAATCTTCAAATAAATAACAACTTTGAAAGAAATTGATGTAATTCAATCCGAAACCTGAGCTTATTTTACAAAAAATAAATATCATATTTCTGCTATCAATTTATAGGTAAAATTTCTTATAAATTTGATAAATTATGATAAATATTTTTTACTCATATATTTATATAAATTTTTTAAATAATAATATAAATATGTTTGATATTATCGATATCCTATATATCCAATTTATTCATATGTATAATTAATTGAAGTTACAAAATCATTTTATGTTAATATTATGATTGTTTCGCCCTTTATAAATGGCATAAAACTGATAAAATCATCACCTGCGACTATACATTTTATACATATATATGATTAACTGAAATTAGAAAATAACTTAATGTCACTATATTTCTATCTATTCTATATTACTATATTTCTATACTTTAATGTCACTATATATAAGAAAATGTATAGCCGCAGGGGCTAATATCAAGTTTATAATATTTGTGAGATGTGAAGCAAACAATAGACATTAAATGATTCGCCAATTTCAGTTGATAACTCTATATATGTAAAACGTATTTTCATAGGTAATGATTTCATCAGTTTTGTGCCATTTATAAAAGGTGAAACAATCATAATATTGACATTAAATGATTTTCTAGTTTCGGTTAATTATTCATATGAATAAAATGTATAGTCAATAAACTCACCCAAATCATGAAGTTTATACCATTTGTAATGGGTGAAGTAGTGACATAAAATGGGATAAAATACTGCTCGTTGCATCCCTTATAAATGGTGAACACTTCATGAAATTGTCCCCTGTGACTATACATTTTATCCAAATGCATAATTAACGGAAATTAGAAAATCATTTAATGTTATTGTATTATCTGATAAAATGCATAGTAGCAGGTGCCAATGGCATCAAATGTTTGCCATTTGTAATTGGTGAAACATGCAATATAGTAACATCAAATGACTTTTTTTGTTTCAGTTATTTTTGCATATAGATAAAATCCATAAACACAGGAGCCAATTTCATGAATTTTGCACCATTTATAAGAGGTGGAGCAAGCAATATTTTATGCCAATTTAAGTCATCATATAATAATCTTGGTGACTTTGACTTTACATTTTATATATATATGTATACATATATATGTGGGTGTGAGTAACTGAAATTAGAAAACCAGTTAACGCGAATAAGTTTCTTTATAAAATACATAGTAGCAGGTGCTAATATCAAAAAATTTGTGTCATTTGTAAGGAGTGAAGCAAACAATATAGTAACAATAAATGACTTTCTTGTTCAGTTAATTATGCATATAGATAAAATGTATAGTCAAAGTCACCAAAATCATGAAGTTTATACCATTTGTAAGGGGTAAAGCAAGCAATGTTTTATGACACTTTATGTCACTATATTGCTGTCGTCATTGCATACAAATGGTATAAACTTCATGATTTTGGTGACTTTGACTATGCATTTTATCCACGTATAATTTACTGAAATTAAAAAAATCTTTTAATCTCACTATGTTGATGTTTTGTCATAGATGCCCTGAAACATCTTTTAAAATATGAAGATCATTGAATTGAAATGGAAATACTCATTGAATCATTGAATTGAAATTGAATAGTACAAACTTCATGCTTTTGGTGTCTTTGACTATACATTTTAGCCACGTATAATTTACTGAAATTAAAAAAAATCTTTTAATCTCACTATGTTGATGGTGTTTTGTCACATAGATGTCATGAAACATCTATTAAAATATGAAGATAGTTGAATTGAAATTGAAATACTCATTGAATCATTGAATTGAAATTGAATGGTACAAACTTGATGCTTTTGGTGACTTTGACTATACATTTTAGCCACGTATAATTTACTGAAATTAAAAAAATCTTTTAATCTCACTATGTTGATGTTTTGTCATAGATGCCCTGACACATCTTTTAAAATATGAAGATCATAGCGAAATTGAAATACTTGTTGCATTTTCATTTTATAGTATATTATTATTTTTTTAAATTTCATAAAGATTTCGAACGATTCTATAAAGAACGAGTTGACTGACAAATGATGAAATAATGAACTGTACTAAAAAAATGTACTTACCGAGTCGGTGTGCTCTTATTCCGCGTCGGTGAACGAGATCTGTGGACATGCTTTTTGGATCCGGATGATGAATCCGTGTCCTTGCTTTCTGTAGAGGTTCGAGTGACGAGTTCGTTCTTCTTCGAAGAGTGGTGGTGGTGGTGATTCGAATTCTTGTTCAGATGCTGGCATGACCGGTTCAGATTCTCTGGCGACAGACACAGGAAGTTCTTTCCCAGTTCAGTCTCCCGGTTCATCCACAGAATGAGGCTTATGTTTGCTGTGGTGATTCGGTTTTTGAGTGGCTTTCTTGCGATCCAGTGACATGGTGTTTTGCTTTTTTTTCGATGTGACAGTCACTTAGGGAATCTTGAATTTTAGAAATCGTTATTTCGCACAGTTTTACAGTGCAGTTCATCTAAATGAGACTGTTACATTCATGTTAAACTGTAGTCCAATCTTCTTTATTTTAATATCTATTCAGTGTTATTATATTCTTAGAATTTTCTCATTATGTTCTGAAATAACAAAGACTTGACTAGTGTACAAGAGAATATGATTGAACTTTTCTATCTGGATTCTTGTATGCCCAATTACAGCAAAATTTCTTTCATAAGATCAAGTATATGAACACTAAAGTTTATTTTTACTCAAAATCCTCAATACATTTGCAGAATTCTGAACATTTTAAATATATCTTTAAAAAACTGTTCATTTATATAAATTTGATTTCAGAAGACAGGAATCAAGATATTGAATTATGTCCCATTGCACAACAATACTATTATCAGTATGTAATTTTTCAATGTTAGCATATCATATATTCTTTGATCAATCGATATTTAGAAATTTAAATTAAAATAATTTAAATTTAATTTTAATTAAGATGAAACAATTTTAAGGACATGTAGTCTTATATATGCATTTTAACTCAAAGCTTAAAACTTTTTTATAATTTAAAAATATTCTATACAACTAAAATGAAAAACCATATTTTTTAAACATTATTATCAAACAGATTTCAGAATATATTCTTAAAATAAAATATATAATATCAATATATCTATATCAGAAGCATAAGCTAAGCATTTTCATACATATATTTTTAATAAAATTTTTGTAAAAAATAATATGCTATTTTAATTAATTAATATTATTTTTTAATATCTGAAAATTATGAATGGTTTTTCGAATAGTTATATTTTCAATATCAATTAGTGCAATATTTATTTAATATTTAATTGTACATCAAATATTTATAGCTTCCATGTAAAATACTTAATATAGTAGTTTAAAATAATTAAATAAAGCATATGCATTTATTATTTTGAACCTAAACTATGTATTAATAAGATACATATAACTCAACAATAAATAGAAAAAAGGAAATTAATCGAACTTTAATATGAATAATAATTAATTGAACTAATTTAGCCCATTTTTTCATAAAAAAAAATAGTTGAAAGTGAATACGCTACGTAAAATATAAATAGGAATCACGTGTGAATATTATAGTAAGTTATTTTTATATTAATGTATTGAATTATAAAATAATTTAAAATGCGTTAGTGAATAATATTAATTAAATAAAAGCTAAATATGAAATTTACGTGCTATCAAAATTTTATGCAAAAGAAATACCTAACAAATTTAATAAGAAATAAATGAACATTTCAAAAAAAGAACATAAAAAGTGTTAAAAGAAACAAATTATACAATGCTGTCACAAGAATTGTCATTAATACTGGATCTATGTAAAAAACCATTAATAACACTGTATGTAAAATAAAAAATAACTTAGTTTCTATTCTATTATATTATAAGAGAATATTTTGAGTTTAAAACTATATTTAAATCAAATAAAAGATGCTTTTTTATTAGAGAGAAAATTTTAAATTAATCATATTGAATCAATATTTAGGAATATTTTTAACTAAATCAAATAGGATGCAATACATACTTCTATAACAAGGACCTTTTTACCATGGAGGTTGGCTTTTTTACTTAGTATAATAGATATATTTCTAAGATATAAGTTATGCTTTAATCATAGCTTCATAACATTCAGATAAAGTATAACTATCACATCCTTAAAACCAAGTATTTTCTTACACATAAATATATTTTCAATGCTTTCATGGACATTTTTTAACAGAAATAAAATTATTTTTCATTTTATAGCAGGAGATCTCATATTCTTTCGAAAATCGTAGATTTGAAAAAAATAGCAGAAATCAATATTTTCTTTTATGAATAAAAATTTTCCAATTAAAAAATACTTTAATATATTTTAAGCTATAGTCTTTAATCTGAAGACAGAACAATTTTTCTTACAATAAGATCATCATTTCTTTTTAACCAAAAAATGCAATGGAAAAGCAATGCTAGGTTTCCGCACTATTCATCCGAAAGCAACAGTTCATTTTCGCTATTTACAAACTAACACCTATCACATATAAATCAACGATCATTTTTGTATCGCCAAATCGAACTGTAGGTTAAGTATCCAACAATGCACTACTTTTTACCCACGTGCTTCAAATTCTTTTTTTTTTTACGTAGAGTTTCTTCGAAGCAAAAAAATTGAAATAAAACGATTTTCCCCCTTTATAATGAAGAAAATAAAGCAGAGGCCGGACAGGTAGCACTATAGGGTAGCACTAGAACAGGGAACGCACTAAACGAACACATTTTGGTCCTGTGTAACCAGCGTGTAAAGTCCTGGACGTTTTCGCAAAACTGCGTGGGAAATCTCCCAACGCGTGGTATTTCGCGCAACATGCGCGAGCATTTCGACATGCTTCAAGCCCTGGGATGCCCACCTGTAAAGGGGACCGTCTCCACATAGAGAACGCTAATTTTAAGGTCCTTTATATTTAATGAAAAAATAAGAAATATATAAAAAAAAATTTTTAAAGTCAATTCCTACGTTTTTTTCACTCTATTACAGAAAGTCCTTTATAAATAATTTTCATTCATTTTTTTAAGTTCATCTATTCGCAGATACAGGCAACTTAAATCTAAAAGAAACTAAAAGGAATTAATTAAATTTAATTATTGAATTAATATTTGAAAAAATTGTATTAACATCAAGTGTCATCCACTACAAGTTTTAAAAAAATGTATTTGAACTTGAGTGGACGAATAAAAGTATTTTATGAACGATTGAAAATGTGAACAAAACATAGATAGGGAGAGTGTGAACTAATAGAAGGAATTGGGGAAAAAAAAAAACCCTTACACGAATTGCTAAAAATATTTTTCAACGAAAGATGAAAAATGCATGAAATTAATTTTACTTTTTTAAGAATTGCTTTTTTGCGAATTAAATCCGATTATTTTCAGACGTTTGTTAGATCCGTAACTCATATTTTGTTTTTTATATAAAAAAAAGTATAATTTAGTAAAATTAAGTGCTTTATATCTAAAATATAAACTAAAGTTATAATGTGAATTTTAATAGAAAAATAAAGAAGAGATTTTATTTGTTTATGCAAGTAATGATTAAGTAAAATTATCACAAAATGTATGAATTCAACTTCAGTAATGTAATAAAATATTTAAAAATTAGAATGCATTTATTATTCATGCTCATTTAATTAAATAAGTAAAATATTCTGCTTTTCAAAATGAAATACTAAGTTATATTTATTTATTTTTTATAAAAGAACTCAGTTATATATTTTTCATGTAAACATATCAGGTAAAACGCATCAAAACCAGTATATTATTTAATACTTGAAGAATTTAGGTTATAACGCAAAATTTAGTATAATTAAATTCTCAATAGCAACTCAAATTATAATAACATTTATGAATTAGACATCATTTATTAATTATTTTTACAGAAAATACACTTAAAAACTTGATTTTTAAAAAAAAAATTATTATCTGGAATCAAACAGAAGTATGAAAATAATGGTTTTATTCAAATTTTAAAACAAAGATTCGTTTTGAAATCGATTTTCCGTTTTTAAGAAAAGAAAATTCATTTTATTTTGATTAGAATTTCCTTTTTTAATATTAAGCATGATTAAGTTAAAAGATTTGGTTTATTTTTTTGGGTTACTATTTTCAATAAGAAAAGTTATGAATCAAAAGATTTATTCAAATTTTGAAAGAAAATTTATTTTGAAATTGATTTTCCATTTGTATTTTATTTTTTTATGAAAATGATTTACCTTTTACGCTAAGAATTTTATGAATGAATATCTAGAACGTTTGGGCTGATTAAATTATCACTCATATGATATCATTTATTAAATTAGTTATTTAATTAATTTCTATTTATTTAAATTTACTGAAAATAAATTTAAGAACTTTGATTGATTTTTTTGCTTATTATTTAGAATAATGTAAAGTCATGAATTAGAGAAGTATTATACAAATTTGTTTGGAAATAGATTTTCATTTCTTAAAATTAGCTACTCTTTTATAAGATAATAAAAAAATATTTATTAAATGATAATGCAAAATTAAAACCGATGATTTTCAGATGTTTGTCAGTACCTTAACTTGTTTTTTTATATATATATTTATATTTATAAAAAAAAGAATAATTTAGGAAAATTTTGATTTTAACAGAAAAGATTTACTAAAAAGTACTTTAAAAAATTATATCTAAAATACAAACAAAAATAATAATATAATTACTTTCAATAGAAAAATAAAGAAGAGCGGCGAGTATAAAATAAATAAGATTTGATGTCATAATTTCATTTACTTATAAAAGTAATGATTAAATAAAATTATCACAAAATTCATTAATTCAACATAAGGAATATAATAAAATGTTTAAAAAATAGAATGCATTTATTATTCATACTCATTTAATTAAATAAGCGAAATTTTCTGCAATTCAAAATGAAATACAAAGTTACATCTATCTATTTTTTTATAAAAAAAGTATTCAGTTATATTTTTCATGCAATACGTATTTAAATCAGTATATAATTTATTACCTGAAGAATTTAGGTTTGGAATACAAAATACTACTAGATTAATTTTAACCATTATTTGATGTATTTTTGTAAATTAATAAATAAGAGCTATTTCTTGTTTGTTTTGAATTGCAAAAAAATATATCGACATAAAGAACTGTATAATAAATAAAGATAATAAAGAAATTAACAAAGAACTGTATTTAGATAAAATATTATATGAAGAATTTTTATTTAAAATGCTAATGATAGGAGAGAAATAAAATTGTTATCTTTTAATATATCACACAAATAAAAGGTATATTTCATACGTTTTGAATTGTAGAAGAATATATTTAGATAATAAAATAGTATATGCAGAAAATAATGCTTATAATAGCAGGAAAAATGAAATTAATTTTTATAGATTAATTAATTAAAGTTATATCTGAATCCTTTTTTGAATTGCAGTAGAATGCATTTAAATAATTATGTCTTGCTGTTAGAAGTATCGTTTTAGGTCTTCATTAAAATTAATATGAAATATTTCATTTTAAATCTTTATATTATAGAAAAAATTTAAGCAATTAATACCTATTAAACAAAAAATAAATAAATAAATAAAATAAATAACAATTTTTTTTTTGTCTATCTCGTGTTCAAACAAACAGTTTTAGGGAGGTTTGAAAATATTTTCTTCTTCACACTTGCTGTATCTACTTTTATATGATATATCAAATCTGAAGAAAAATATTTTCAAATATCTCTAAAACTGTTTATTTGAACACGAACTAAATAAAAAAATTTTTATCTCCATTTTCTAAAAATTTTTAAAAAATTATTTAATTTATTTAAAAATTTGTTTAGTCCGGCTCAGTGCGCCGCTGGTGAGCATTAGAACTGGTGTTCAGTCTGTCGGTGGCATTGTTGTAGACACTGTTTGAGGAGACTAGACGGCTTTTGTGATGCTCGGCATCTCGTGAGTCGGACTAGATGCTGGGAGTTTTCCGGGTTTTCTTAAATACAATACGCAAATGCGGTGTAGTAGACCCTAAAAAGTACTCTCGGAAGGCATCGTCTTTCTTCTTCTGCGACTCGGGGCCAAGTCAGACTTCCACCCACGGTTACTCTATCAACAACAGAAGCTGCCCATTTTCCCTGATATATATATATATATATATATATATATAAAGAATAATTTAGTAAAATTTTGATTTTAACAGAAAAAAATTATGTACTTTAAAAAATTATATCTAAAATACAAACAAAAGTAATAATATAATTACTTTCAATAGAAAAAATAAAGAAGAATGGAGATTATAACATAACTAAGAATTGATGTCATAATTTTATTTATTTATAAAAGTAATGATTAAATAAAATTATCACAAAATTCATGAATTCAACATAAGGAATATAATAAAATATTAAAAAAATTAGAATACATTTATTATTCATTCTCGTGGGCTGTCCATCCCGCACTGCAGGACACTAAGGATTAGTGACAACAACATTAATTTGTTTATGTTCATGAATATTATCGCTCTGGTGTTCGGTACCACAGGTATCGGGTTCAAATCCCGGCTTTGCCCATGGGTGTTGTAGTGGTTCGGAATCCCAGGGTAATGCAACGTGAGTAACATCGTGCAGCCCTTATGGCGAAAGATCGCGGTCTATTTGCCAGCTGCATTAGAAGAAAAAAATATATCGTTAACTAATTAATTAGTTCAAATTTCTATCAACTGAACAATCTATTAGTAAATGGAAGTATTTAATTTATTAACTTATTTTTGCCATAAAAGGGAATCCTTCGCAAAAAAGTAATGATTATATATTAGGTAATAACAACAAATGTATTTAGTATAATAAAATAATGCTTTATCTAGTACATTTGTCCAAAAAAGTTAATTTAAAAAGAATACTTTTGAGATACTGGAGTAAAGTTACAATTACTCTAGTATCTCAAAAGAATCCTGAAATGTAAGTGCAGATCTCTTCTTCATACGTGTAGTTTTATTCTGTTTTATGGATGAAAAGAAATGCGATTGGTTGATTCGAATCACGCAATATAGAATTGAAGTGAAACGAGGAGAAAAGCCGATTCACAAAATAGATCGATAGTATGTTCAACAGAGTAGGATAAATAAATTTCATTCTAAGCTGTTTATCTGAGACTATTCTGTTCTTTTGCTGTTATATTTTATTTAAACATTTTCTAAATAAAACGTTTACATTTTTAATTCTATTTTATTTAATTTAGAAATAGAAACATTTTGTGATTGTTTGTATTGTATTAAAATAGATAAACATAATTTTAAACCAATGATACGTTTATAAGAATTTTGTTTTTAGGAACTGCATGATCATTTTTGAAAATGGTTTTGTAATTTCTAAAGAGCTTTATTTCCTATGCAATAACATTGTTTAAAATCTGTAAAAATATATAAATAATAATATAATTTTAAATAATTTGTAATTGTTTATAATTTCGTAAGCTGTTTATAACTATTTCTATGGTTTATATTCACCTAAAATGTTATTACAAAACTACTATAAATATACCTTTACGAGTTATTTTTTTAACATTCATTTTTTTGGCCCAATGTACAAGAAAAAGTTTTATTCTATGCTACGCTACAATCTAGTAATCTAGAATGCATTGGCATAAATCTATAATTTTAAACCTCTGTTTGCTTTATTCTTGGCTCAGTAACAACGTACGCCGCTGTTGAGCATTTGGGCTGAGGTTCCATCCGCTGGTGACTTTGTTGTAGGCACTGTTTCAAAAATCAATGGCGCTTGGGATTTTCAACATCTCGCCTCGTGAGTCAAACTACTTGGTTGGAGTTTTCCGGGTTTTCTCCCATACGATGCACAAATGTGGTAGTTCTTCCCTCAAAGTCCTCTCGGAAGGCACTGTCTTTCTTCTCAACGACTCGGAGCCAAGTTAGACTTCTACCTACGTGTGCTCCATCACAATAGAAGCCCCCTTCCCTCCTTCCATGAGATCATACGGGTTCTTGGACTTGGTCTAGATGTTTGCTGTCCACCAAGTGGGATAACAAAATATAATAATAATAATATTTTTTTGTAAACAACTAATGGTTCATTTTTATTTCAGATTATGTATTAATAAATTAAATACTCGTAGTTAAATATGATTTAATTACTTCTATAATCGATTTATCTTTAAGGACTGATTTCTTTGTAATACTCCAAATACACTTTACATTAAATAGAGCATATTGTTTACTACGATCATTTTAGGGTCATTTACGCAATTTTATGATATTACGACAATTAACGATATTAGTAAAAATAATAATAATTATTATTAATTATAATTTTTTTGTTATTATTTTTTCACAAAATTTTTAACTGCCACACTTTAACTTCACACTTTTTAACTGGCAGGGGACTACATAACCCCTTGATACGAGGGGTGAGGTGCGAAATCGCTTAGAATAAAGTTTCACGTCGAGAATAGGCACGTTAAATTTTAAACTCTAATGTTAGGCAAAAGAAGGATAGGAAATTCTTAGATACCATCAGCGATGTTCGTTCAAAAATGTGGGTGTGATGTAGCAGGATTTCTACGGACTGCCCGTGATAGTGATGAATTTGCTACTCATTTCTCGTAGCAATGGCGAATAATTTCAGATAGCTTTGCTTGCCATTGGAAAACAACAAATTATTTCAATTAAAATATGAAGCCAAAAGGCCATTTCATGGAGAAAGACGACAGTCGAGCTTTACAACTACACTTCTGAACGAAAAATCGGACGAAAATCATAGACGGAAATTAAAGTTCTTCTGCAACGGAAGGATATTGTTCTCTATTTATTTATCGTGTCCATCCCCGACATAGACTTGGGAAGGCATTGGGATCCGGTTTCCCAACTTCGAAAACCGAACACAATATTTACCAGGGCACTCTATGCAACCATAGAAGCCGTAAGATACAAACATATCTAAATACTCTTTTATTTTCTCTTAAAATATATTTGATTGACAAATGCACAATGAATTAAAAAGAAATAGTTAAGAATAAAAAAAAAATGGATATGCTAGCATTTATACTAATTAGCAATATATTAATATAAATAATTAAAAATAAATAATATTTTAACAATTTTTTAAATATTTTTTTCCTTGAAGTCCTCCTTTGAATTAAAAAAATAACTTTTAAAGATAATTACTTAAAAATGAACTAATTGTGAGTGTGTGTGTGTGTGTAGGATTTGTTTGTCTGTTAAATCATTTAGCTGAGGTTGTCTCTGAATGGCATGCGTGGTCGGAGCGTTTTCCCCATGTGTGGGAGTAATGAACTTTGAACTTTGACCCTCAGGAGTAGACGACAAGATCCCCCCAGCGAGGTTGGCAGTCGACGAGAGCGAATAGCTGCGTGACAGCGGGAGAAACAGAAAAGACGACAAATTTTTATGTAAAGTGCAACAAAATTGAAAATCCTTCAACAAGCACAAAAATTAAATAATTGGTAAAAAAAGCTGTATTGCCAGTTTAAAAAGAGTATCAAAACTTTAATTATATAAATATAATTTTATTTTATTAGAGCAACCAACTAAGCTTGGATCCAATTCTCTATCAAGCAGAAATAGCATGGTTTATGATATTTTGTGGGTACGTATTCCCTGATAAAGCACTCCTCAGGATGTTTCTAATTTAATTCCTTTGGGTTCACTAATTTATATCGGGCAGAGTCATTTTATATCCTGTCATTTCTAGTTTTGTATCAATTTTTGTGTTTATTTATTTATTTTTAAATTTACTATTGCAGTTTTGCTGTCCAACATTTTGATATTTATGTTTATTAAATGAATTGCTGCAGCCTGCTTATTTCGTATTTTTTTCAACTTCTTCCCTCTATTTACTTTTCCTTTTTAGAAATTTAAAGGTGAGCACACCAGAATTTTCTTTTTGCGTATGCTGTGGTGATTTTGTTATAGAAATTACGCTTATTAAATACTAGCAGTAGGTTTTGCATAAAGATGATCGTGTCCCATAAATATATATTTATAAGTCTGTGTGTGTTTGTGTATTTTATTATATTGCTAAATTTATGTTGAGTAGGAGTCTTTCCTGTCTGACAAGTTGTTTGCATCGTTCAACATGTTGAACCTTCACTAAATTGTTACCTGTTGATGATTCTGAATTCACTTCAAGCAATCGAAGCTAAGCGGAAGGATTGGTAATCAATTAAATTGTCAGGCACAAGACACTAATTAACTGCTGAGGCATCGTGGGACTGATTATCTGTGGTGCAATAGGTTCTGGGTTGTTTTCGATAGATAACGCTAATTATTTTGAATTCAGAATTAATAGGCAAAAAAAAAAGATTATCTGTAAGAAAAGTACTATTTATAAAATAACGAATAGCATTATTTAAATTTATTGCAGCGGATTTTGAGAACAATTTTAACTTGCTATTTAAGGTACACAATTAAAAAAGGATCGGTAAACTAATTTATTAGAAGATGAATTAATACAATGAGGATGACGAAGATATTGTTACAAAAATGTTTATGAAATGTTTGCTTTTTAAAAATAATCTTGATTTTAGATACATTATTAAGTCCGCATTCTTTTAAAAACTGTCTAAACAATTGCTTTATGAAGTATTCATTTATTTATTATTTTTTTTCAGCGAAAATGGTTCATTTTAGTAAATATATATAAAGTCTAGAAAATAAAAAAAAAAAAAAAAAATCACTTTAATGCAACATTAATAAAAGCCATCAAAAATTGTTTCCTACTTAAAGGAACGATTCTGCACAGTTTGTATAACATAATAAAATTCTATCTTTATTCTTCTTCTTCATTGGAGCAATAGCCCCATGGTGGGACAAGTCCGTCTGCCTACTGTAGATGTCGATACCGGAGATGTTTTCTTTTTTACGAGGTAGGGCTGTTAACCCTACTCCCAAAAGTTATATTAGACCGGGATCTACGGCTTAATGTGGATTCCGAACCACTACAAACATTCATGGCATTACCGGGACTCGAACACTGTGGTATCGAGAGCCAGAGCGCTAGTCACTCGGCCATCAGGCACCATAGCTTAACTCCGTATTATTAGCTTTTTATTTTTTTATATAAAGTATTATTAACAAACACATCATTGATTGGCAAATTAAAGAAAAGAAAAAAAAATTAAATGAAAATAATAAAAATGTAGGCATTTATATTAATTAGCAGATCATTAGTATAAATAATTATAAATAAATGCTATTTTAATGAATGCATTTTTTTACCTGATGATGATTCTGTGTATTAATATTTTTTTCTTGTGGTAATTTATTTGGAGTGATAAGGGTGAAAAAGAATACTTTTCAAAATAGTTCCAATTAATTTAGTAATATATGTGATTACAGAAAATAGCATTAGGGCAAATGGATCATTGTGATAATGTTCAGTAATGTTTTTTTATGAAATACTTGTTGCTGAACACTCCAGTGACGCATATAATTATTTTAATGATATATTTGTGATACATATAAGATGAACAAAAAAAAAAAAAAAAAAAAAAACAATTCAAAACCAATCATTTAAAAGTCTTAAAAATAATATGAATGAACTATTTATTTGATCAGTAGAAAGTTAAAAAGAAAATAATCTCACTTTTTTCCGCTATATTTTCTGTAAATTAGATACCATTATCATTCTCGTAAATATTAAATGTGTTCATTAGCTTTCGTTACAACATATTTGCAAGAATGAAAAAAGAACATTAAAAAAATTGCATATCAAAATCAAGAGTTAACACAAATTGTATTCCAGGTGAAAAATAAATGAACTGGAATCAAATTTTTCAGATATGAAAAGTAAATAAAATCAATTAACAGTTAGAAAACATTAAATTCGGAAAATTTATTTTTCTCTTTAAACTACCTCGCATTTCTTGGTTTTCAAAAGCATTTCTATTCACTTTAATGCGTTATTGCCATATTAACAAAAACGAAAAAAATATATATATGGTTATGAGGATAACTTTTAAATATAAATAGATGAAAGTTATTTTAATATTTCATTTGATGATGTGACAGTTTTGATGAAAGCGTTTCAACTTTTATGGTATTTCATTTGGATTTAAATGTATATTTACGTTTAATTTCTTAATGGAAAAAGTTATATTTTCACGGAAAGGTTTGCTGGAAGCAATAAAGTAATAAAAAAAAAACCTTCATTTATCTGAAAAGTTAAAAGCTTTTCCTAACATAAATCTTTTATAAAATAATACGATTACATTCTTTCTTCGAAAAGTAATAAATGCTAAAAAAACGAAAGTTAAATAAATTGGTGTCGGAAGTGTTTAATGCATGTGCATTGGTTTATATGTTTGTCTATGTACGTTCATCTTTTATATTTCTATGTATTTTTATATTGGAACTTTATGAAGATCTGCCTTTAAAGTAAATCCTCAGATTTTTTTGAGACCGTAATTTCTTTTTAAGTACAATACATACCATATGTCATTTTTTAAATCAATAATCTCTTTTTCAATTCCTACTATTAGTTCACACTCTCCCTATATATATCCTGTTCAAATTTTTAACCGTTCTTAAAATACTTTTTTATTCATCCACTCAAGTTCAAATACATTTTTTTGAACTTGTAGTGGATGACACTTGTTGTCAATACAGTGTTTTCAAATATTAAATCATTCATTAAATTTAATTAATTAATTTTAGTGTTTTTAGATTTAAGTTGCATGTATCTAATAATAGATGGCGCCATATGTAAGAGGAAAATTTCAACTTTATTTGTAAAGGACTTTTATACAATAGAGTGAAAAAAATGTAGGAATGTTTTTTTTTTTTATATTACTTGTTTAGTACAATACATATTATATTCCATTTGTTTTTTGAGCCAATAATATCTTTTTAGTACAATACATACCATACGTCATTTTTTAGACAGTAATTTCTGTTTTAGTACATATATTATATACCATTTGTTTTAGACATTAACTTCATTTTTTAATACAATACATACATACCATATGTCATTTTTTTAGACAATAATTTTTTTTTTTAGTACAATACATACCATATGTCATTTTTTAGACAATAATTTATTTTTTAGTACGATATATATTATATGTCATTTATTTTATAAAATTTCTTCTTTTGTATAATATATATTATATATTTCTTATTTTAGACAATAATTTCTTTTTTGTACATTACATACCATATGTCATTTTTTTAGACAATAATCTATTTTTTAGTACAGTGTATATTATAAGCCCATTTGTTTTCAAATGGTCTTAATGCAGCGAGGTTTATGACGTAAAGACGACGTATATATCTACTTACTTATAAATGATACGTAAGTAGATATCTTTTATGTCGAGAGTATATTTCCAAATTATATGTGATTATAGAATGCAATGTCATGATGCATTTAAATTCCTAATTCATACTCTATAAATTCATTATAGATTTCTTCTTTTTCCTTAATTTTTTGACTTACCTTTATTATTTGACCTTTCTCTTATTTTTACATTCAGTTTTGTTACTGTTAGCATAATATTTACCCTGTAAGGAAGCACAAAGAAGGTGAAACACATGGGGTTTCCCTGAACTGATTTAGAAATCTTTCCCAAACTTTCTCTGTGGGAAACAATAGCAACATCTTGAGGTGTCGGCAGGTACCTAAAGGTGGGCAGAGATGTTCCTCTGAAACAAAACATTCTAGCTGGCTATTTTATCCTGGTTTAAAGAAGGAACTCTTCAAACACCCGCTTCCATGAAGAAAACAGAATGTGGAGGCTATTTTAGTAAAATATTTACGCTTTTCACAAAATTCTTTAAAAATGTTTTGGAAAGTATGAGAAGCATACGAATTTATTAGAATTTATTTCTTCCTTTAATTTTATCCCTCGGTTGCTTCTACTTATTTTACAATGTATTTTTCTCTTTATGTATGCTGGGTATATTTATGTATTTATGCATGTTTTCTATGTGCGTTTTGCTGTATTAATGTATGCATGTTTGTGTTTTCGAAAAAAGCATTAAAAAATAAAGAAATCTGAGAAGAATACAATGTTATTAGAATTTATTTCTTCCTTTTAATTTTATTTTTCAGTTACTTCTATGAATTTTACTATGTAATTTTTTTCTATTTATGTAGGATTTTTATATTTATGCATATTTTCTGTGTATTTGCTTTATTAATGTATGTATGCATGTTTGTGTATTCAAAAACACATTAAAAATATTCAAGAAATCAGAAGAATACGAAGTTATTAGAATTTATTTATTTTTTTAATTTTATCTTCCAGTTGCTTTGATGTATTTTACTATATATATTTTTTATTTATGCATTGTATGTTTATGTATTTATGCATGTCTTTTATGTGTGTTTGCTGTATAAATGTATGTATGCATATGTGTATTTCAAAAAAAAAATTAAAACGTTTGAGAAGAATACGCATTTGTTATAATTTATTTCTACCTTTAATTTTATCTTTTAGTTTCTTCTATGTGTTTTACGGTGTATTTTTTTTTTTCTATTTATATAGGCTTTGTTTGTTTATGTATATATGCATGTTTTTTTTTATGTTTATAAATGTATGTATGAATATTGTTTCTAAAGCTTTTAAAATATGTAAAATTCTTTGATGATTATTATGATTTTAGAATATATTTCATCTTTTAACTTTTCCAACCAATTATTTCAGTTTATTTGATTATGATGTCCTTGCTTTTTCTTGTTTGTAAAATAGAGAACATGATATACTTCCTAAAAATTGAGTTTGTATTATAGTGCTAAAACATGAATTTAATTTTATACAATATATACATATATATTTTAACTTTTAGAAATAAAATACATTTATTATGCAACAGCAGAAATTACTTAGTGTAAAATAGTAATATACATTTTACTTAAATATGTAAATCTTCGTCGGGAAAAACGTGTTCTCTGCTTTCTTTGAACTGTTTATACCACTTGTAAACATTTCTTTCCGATATAGCAATGTTCACCGAATACCTTCTGCAACATTCTATACGTTTCCGCAAACAAAATTGAATGCAAGTTCTTTGCTCAATGAATTCAGAACATTTCAAACATCGCCGGAATCAGTTTCAGCATCTCACAAAGCCAAGCGTAACTCAACCACTCATGAATAATTTGACGTCCAATTTCACACAGGTGTCAAGGACAGTGCCAACAACCTAAAAAGAAAAATAATTGAAATACCATATGCCCGGGAAATTTAAATTGAAAACAGGTCTTACTTTTGGACACAGTAATATTACAACAGTGCAGAAACCAGTTCGACATTGCTATTCTAAAAATACGACACAAGATAAGATAATTGATAAACAAGAGTTGTTACTGTAAGGATTTGTTTAGAAAGAAATCTATCCTTTGTATCCTATAATTAACAGAGCAAACCGTTAATTAACTAATTTTGTTTCCCATAAAGACATGTACCCAAAATTTTCTAAAAGTGGCTCTATTAAACTTTTTTTTTTTTTTTTTTTAAATTTTTTTTAGTATTTGGGCAAGATTCCTTTTTAGTCTTTACCGCTTTCTTTCCCCAGCAATGCTCTTTCATCATTCCAACTGGCAACTGGCAACTGGCATACCGATTACGGAGTACCAACCAGGGGAAATACCCCTTAAACCTCCTCATCTTAATTAATAAATATGCTTGGAATTTTAATGGCTGCTTAATTATTGTTGGTGATATTAAAGATAAATGTTTCTAAAATTCAAATATAGTAGGTACTCAAAAAAAAAAGATTAAAAATACTATTTATAAAAGTAAGATAATAAGAATTTAAAAGTTAAGTTTTAAATTCGGTACAATTAGGGACCAGTTGTCGATGCCGTAAACATATACAAAAACGTAAACAAACAAAACAAACCTTTGCTTACGAAATCACTGATTTCGTCATTCCAATGGGCGATCCAAGATAAAGCTAACGGCTGTTGCCCAGCCACGAAGCTTCACCAAAACTCAAATCATCATTTCTAAAAGTGGTATGGTCTTTTAGCGATTAAGTATAATTTAGGAATAAAAAAGAAGTTACAGAAGTGGAAGGCAGATTACGCATTATTACCATAAAAAAAAAACAGGATATCATGTTATACACGAATTAGATTCGACGTAGATTCGAGAACTCTGAAAATCTCCGACCTTGAGTGAACTGTACTTTTGATTTAATGGCGAACTTGTGATAAAATTTTATTTTTAATCTTTATTTCTTTGTATAACAATCCATAGTATTAGTGCTTATAAAATATTTAAGTGTTTCCATGAACTTGAAAGTGGCCCTCTTCTTGAAGCCGTTTATAAGTCTGGAATAGGCCGAGACGTTACAATATGTTAATGTTTAAAAATTTATTAAAACTATATATAAATCACTAAAGAAAATATTTGTCTAAAGACGATTTATAACGATCAGATAATTTATTAGACGCTAGCTTTCTTTACTATACATTAGCTTATCACAACATATTGTAACTGTACTTTACAATATTCATTTTTGATTAGCGTTTTTATCAATAAGAACCTTCAGTTAAATGAATATTCAATGAATGAGTTCAGATATTGTACTTGATAGAATGACGAAAAATGTGTCGAATATTGACATCATCTACACTAGTTTTACATTCATTAAACGCATGTTTTAATCGTTTAAATGTCCGTCTAGAGAGATTTATTATTGGTAATCACGTTAGAACTCTATTACCGCTCTATAATTTGGCGCGGAAACCAAACATGCCGGATTATAGACTTACTGATGTTGATACATTATCAAACATATTAATATTGAAAATACTTCAACCCTGGTTTGAAGAGGAGGATTAATTTGGAAATGTCATTCTACAGAGGAATATTACTTAATCCTGTTAGTCACCTGGATAATAATTCTTAGTTTGGATAAAAACCACTTTTCTTCTAGAATTTCCTGGTATATAAAGTTTTAAACTGGAACCACTGTTGGCTTGCTTGATTCTGTATCAGTAACTCTATTTGAGTGGGCGGACTGATGGCCGCTCTGGATTTTTTGGTACCGCAGGCTTTAGGTTCGAATCGTGGTGGTGGCATGGATGCTTGCTAGTGGTTCGGAATCCGCGTTCAAATGTAGGTACTGGTTTAATTAGTCTAATGTGAGCGCAAAATGTGCGTAGAGCGATAAACCAAACCATTCTTTTCCCAATGCTGTCTTCTCGCCAAGATGTAAAGCGACTAGGTTTCGAATGTCGATCTTCCAATAGCCGGACTTCGATGGCCGAGGCGTTTGATTGGTCAACGCTTGAACCTTCGTCTCTGAACAATTTTGTGTGATGACGGTTTAAAAGAAGAACTTTTAATGATTCAGTGACAAATCGTGCCAACTCTCAGCATATGCACGCGATTTCTAGTCACAAATTTCGAACAGATGTATTTTATTTCAGAAAATGAAACATCTATCCACTCCAATCGTTGCTTTAAAAATTAAATTTAGAAAACAATAAAAGTTTGTCCTTGCATTTCATGTAGATCTGACAAATAGAAGAACCGCGGCGTGTTCTACCAATTAAAAAATTCTCCTGTTAGTGAAATAAAAGTGGTTTTAGTAAATGAAAAATTTGCAGCACAAATTGAAGATTCTAGAATTTGAACCAGAACTTTCCAACCAGTTCTTTTCTTCCAGTTAGAATTTACGAGGCGTATGGCAAACAACAACGTAATCGATTTTTTTGAAAAATGTAATAAATATATTGTAAATTTATTTAAATTATTTATTATTGCTTATTATTCATTCATGTTAAATTTAGTATTTATGTGTTTCTATACCAAAATTATATATTTGGAAAAAAATATATAAATTATTTATAAATTTATATTTTATATAATTTAATATATTTTTGAAAAACAACAATTTTTTTTTTAATTTTTCCATTTTATACTATTAAAAAAAAATTAACCAAAATGTTGTTTTCTGCTCTTATGACTTGAAAGTTGCAAACCTGATGTAGCAGATTAAACGTCACCCAGAATATGAAAAAAGAAAGCTTGATGCACTGATTTTTATATTGCACAAACGAATTTTGAAACATGAAACTTCATAGGTGGTAAGTGGAAGTTTAACATCCTCCTCTTTTGCTTAATACATCTTTCTCACCATGACATTAAGCGATTAAGCATGGATCGTCGAGTGTCCAATGACAAGTGATTGAACAACGCTTTGGTGTGATGACGGTTTAAAACAAAAAATTTCAATAGTTGGAAGATATATCGTAAAAATTCAAGGCATACGCTGATCAATTTACAATTCATCAATTATTCTGAAGTTTCTAACATATGTATTTTATTTCAGGAGTCGAACTCTATGCCACCTTACTTTAAAAAAAAAAAAAAAAAAAAAAAAAAACAATAACATTTTTTTTTTCTATTTTATACAAATCTGACAAATAGAACAAACGCATCTAAACGTTAGAAATTTATGAAATTATTTAAAAAATTGTATTAATTAAAAAAGTTATTAAAATAAAAACTGTTTTGAAAAATAAAGAATTCAGTATAAAAATGGAAGATTCTAGAACTTGAGCACTTCTGCTAAGCTTTCCAACCGGTTTTTTTTCTTAGAATTTACGAGGCTTATGACAACAACGACGTAATCGAGTTTTTTTTCTTTTGTTTGTACTTTTACAACCAGAACTTTGGCGTGTTGAAAGACTCAATCGCTGACGTCTTTAAATCATTCCAAACGCTTCTTTTTTCCTTTGTGAAACGTTTTCACACCTCACCAATATTCCGTTGACTCGGGATGAACTGCTCAGAGTGAATCACTCCTTTGTTTTTTGTTCATTTAGAATACAAGTCGTTGCGATTTGCATTTTCCGTCGTTGCGATTTGCATTTAGATTTATGAAGACTGGGACGTGGATGCAAAAAGCATTGAAGGACTTTTCGAATCGCGCCAGTGAGCATGGAGGCGTTCTTTGACTTCGGCGAAGGATTTTTATTCAAGCGAGGTTGCTATTTTTACTCAGCTATCTAAAATTATCGCAGTGTTGAATCTAGTTCTAATACAGGAGGTTTTTTAAAAAAGCGTCCAAACTTTCGAAGCTCATCTTGATCATTTTGATTCCGTTAATTTGAGTAATAAAATCAAAATAAACTGTTTTATTTCGACATCAAATAACACAAAAAAAAAAAATAATATTAAATATCAACTTAACAAGGTTGTCGTAAATTATTTAAAAAAAAAATCATATCCCCATCAGAGATAAAAATTCTTTTGTATTGGAGCCACAGCTGCAAGTAGCAACCTCAATCTAAACTTTATTTACGATAGAGTTCATCACTGCCGAACCGATTCTTATCAAAATGCAAAATTTGCATGATAAATCTATCTAAAATCATCTCTTTGTTCAATTAATATCTGATTCATAATATAATATTTTTGAAAAATATGTATGCATAATTTCATTGTTAATAACTGAGCAAGTAAATTCGACACGTTTTATTTTATCAACACAAGTAATCAATTAAATAGCAAAATGTAAGTTTTTCGTAAATTGTTTAAAATAATGAGAATCACAGCGCCCATCAAAAACCAATGATATTTTATACGGATACAAATTTGTTAACGCGATTTTTATCAAAACCCGAAGTTAGGTAAAAAAAAATTCACATGTTTTCAGCTAAACAGGTCATGACGTCGATTTGTGTTGGTGCGAGGCACCTTGGTTGCGAAGAAGCCGTTAGCTTCTATCTTGAGTTGGAGTCCTTTGAAGTTATGAGATAATACATTGAAAAAGAAAGCATGTAAAAACTAATAGGTAACTTGCCCAGATATATATATATATATATATATATATACATATATAAAGAATTAAAAGAAAGAGATATTTACGAAATTTGGAAATTTACAATTTACGAAAAACAACCATTTTGCTATTTAATTGATTACTTGAGTTGACGAAATAAAAACGTGTCGAATTTACTGCTCAGTTATTAACATTGAAATTGCGGATACATATTTTTCAAAACCTTATATAATGAATCAGATATAAATTGAACAAAGAGATAATTTTATATAGCTTTTATTTTAGATAGATTTATCATGCAAATTTTGCAGAATTGGTTTAGCTCTAAAGTTTTGAAGTAATCTAAACAAAATGAGGAAAGTTTTTATTTATTTATTCTTTTATTTATATTTAATTTATAAACTTATAAAAACAATAAAAATAATTAAGAAGCAGAGTTTAAGAAAAAGATTCGAGATAAATACAAGTAAACAGAAAGAAATAATATAAAAAATAAAGTTAGAAGTAGAACGTAGGGAGAAATGTTTGCGAAAACGCATTGGTTAAAATAAGGCGGGATGCTGAAGGTCAAAAAGGTCATGGAGGAATAAAAATATTTATATTAAATATTCAGACTTTTAATAAACGTTACTCTCACAGTTCTTTTTGTTTTCGCCAGTTAGAGGAATTTAATGTTTGGTATTTATATTTAGATTTTCTATCCATAAATAAAAAGCATTAAAATTATTTATCAATTAGCGTTAAATTGTGACTTATTTAATGATAGTTGCTAAGTAAAATATCTCATCGTAGTTCATTTCCTTACACATTATAAATAATCACAAATTAGAAACGCAGTTATTAGTGTCCGACTTAATAAGATTTACTTCTAAAACTTATATTTCACTAATAGCATTGTTTATTATAATCTTAATAAATAAGCATTTGCATTTGAATACAAATATTACTTCTTTGTAGGTAAAACATTAGAACAGAAACTGTTGTGAAGAACAATGTATGTTGAAGTTGTACAATAGTGAAAGTGAGGAGTTATTGCATTGGATCCCGTCGTCTGCGATGTTCAGGTAGGAATTGTGAAAGGGTGTAGGGATACATAGTGGGAAAGATGGGAGAAGTTACAGTGAACATTAAAGCTGGGAAAATATTTAAGAATAAAAGGTTCTTGTCATAAGTTAAAGATTAATGTGCATTGTTCTCTCAGAAACAAGTAATATAAAAAAAATTAAAGTCAATTCCTCCTTTTTTTTCCATTCTATTGCAGAAAAGTCGTTTACAAATAATTTTCATTAATTTTTTAAGTTTATCTGGCGCCATCTATTGATAGATACATGCAACTTAAATGAAAAAAAAAAACTAAAATTAATTAAATTTAATTACTGAATTAATATTTGAAAAACTGTATTCACATCAGTGTCATCCACTGCAATTTCAAAAAAAAAATGTATTTGAACTGGAGTGGATGAATAAAAAGTATTTTATGAACGAATGAAAATTTGTAAGAGATATATATAGGGAGAGTGTGAGCTAATAGAAGAAATTGAAAAAGAGTTACTTTTTTTTTTTTACGAAGATGAGAAAAAGTTTAATTTAAAGGAGCCATATTGCACTTACTGCTCGTGTCCCAAAAACTTTGTAAGAGTAAAAACTGTGGGGATTCTAATACTGTTGAAAACAATACACTAGAGAAGGAATTCATGAAATATAAGCGTTTCTTAGATACTTTGTAGAAAATAATGTCCTTGTTTTCAGCTACCGGCAACTCTTTGTTTAGCTTCCTTCGTAGCAACATTTAGGACTGAAAAACAAATGTTATATTTTTCTAGAGAACAGAAATTAAATTATATTTGTTGCAAGGCAAGACCTTTTATACCAACTAACTGAATTAATAATTCTAAATAATTAATTAATCCTTAATGGATGAAATAAATCAAGAAAAATGCAACAACTTCATATGGTGAAATAAGTATATAGTTATATCTACCACTTTTCAAATTTGTTATAGAAAAACTAGTGCAAATACCAAACGTCAAATGTCTGCTGGCAATCATTTTTCCTTACGTTCCACTTCCATTTTATGTTTAGGTTGTTTCTTTCTCCCTACTTGCATTTTTCTCGGACCGATTTCTTAAACTCTGCTTGTTATTTATTTTTATTCATTTTTATATAAATTATATATAATTCTTCTTATATATATTTTTCTATAATTTTTTTTTTCCAAATTAAAAAAAAAAAAAAAAAAAAAACTTTCCTCATTATTTAGATTAATTTAAAACTTTATATCTTTATAAAATTTTTTTTACTTTCTTTTAATTTATTTATATATATATATACATATATCTGATCAAGTCACCTATTAGTCTTTACCTGCTTTCTTTTACAATTTATTATATCATAACTTCAAAGGACTCCAACTCAAGATAGAAACTAGATCCGCATCAACACAAATAGTCGTCGAAATGTCTTCTGCCACCCAAATAAACACCATTGACATAGGTGCCTGAATGGTCGAGTGTCCAGCGCTATGGCGCTCGGTTTCGGGTTCGAGTCCCGGCGGTGTCATGGATGCTTGTAGTGGTTCGAATCCACTTTGCCGTAGGTCTCGGCCTCTTATGACTGTAAGAGCATCACGGAGCAAAAGTCAGACTTCTACCTACAGGTGCTCCATCACAACAGAAGCTGCCCCTTTTTCCCTCCATCCATGAGTAGATCACTCATAGGATGCCCGTCCCGCACTGCAGGACATTGATTATTAGTCACAACAACACCATTGACATAGTGCTGATTTCAATAAGTAGCCAATAGGAATCAGAGGTTGGTTCGATTCTATCTTCTGGTCGAGACGTTACTTCTTTCGTCACCACTTCTTTCTCTTAAGTTATTTTGAAGGTTTCTGTTTACTTAACCACACAAACAGTTTGACATTATTGAGGCATTTTGGCAGCGGTACCTTCATATGCCTCTATCTTGATGATTCCCTTGGAGGTAAATGATAAGAGAAATGGCTTCCTCAGTAAATGAAGTAAAAAGAAAATGGAAATCTTTGAATAAAATTGGTATTTATTTTCAGAGAGGTGCGATTGCGTTAGTCATAATCAGAGTAAAAAGTTATTATATAAAAATTTGTGACTAATTTGTGAATAAAATTTTTAACGGTAATAATGTCCAAAGCAGCCAAAATGTCATTATTTTGCATGTACTACCACTTTGCGTCAACTGCCATGTGCAAAACCTTGTTCTCCAAAATTTGGATGTCCTTAATTCTTGATTTGCAGGCAGATCCCCATATTTGACTAGCATATGTAATAACGGGACGCATGCAGACCATATAAATAATAATTTTAGTGTCAATGGTGGTGTTTTGTTTATGTGTTCCATTTACATTTTTGGGCAAGTTTTCTTTTGTGTACCTTGCTGCTGTTCATGCATTGTATTTGCTCCTCTTCTAAAATTTCTCCAAGTTAGAAGCTCTTGACTGCCACCATGCCAAACCATCAACATCATCAAAGCACAAGAAAGGAATCGCCTACATAAAGAACAGCTTCCTCTTTCTACTTTGCTGTTTCATGCACTGTATATTTCTCCTCATCTGAAGTTTTTCCAAGATGGCCTGCGGCTGCCACCATGCTAAATCATCAGTATCACCAATGCTCAAGAAAGAAATCGCCCCCACAAAGAACAATTTTCTTTTTTTCCACTTAGCTGCTTTCTCATGCACTGTATATATCTCCTCGTCTGATGTTTTTCGCTGATAGAGGCTTGCGGCTATCTTGTAGCCAAGGAGCTTTGTTAAATATAAATTTGTTGTATGGTGGTGTGACATGTATACATGCATATATATAAAGAATTAAAAGAAAGATACATATAAAGTTTTGAAGTAATAAAAAAAAAATGAGGAAGGGTTTTTTTTTTCTTTTTTTACATTTAATTTGGGGAAAAATTACAAATATATATAAGAGCAAATAAAAACAATTAAGAATCACATAAACGCCATTCACATGGTGTGTTGATTTTAATAAACAGTAAATAGGAATCAGAATGGTTCGATTCTATCTTCTGGTCGAGGAAAACGTTGTAGTGGGAGAAGTTGAAAGGAAGTTGAAATTTCGCAATACCACTTCTTGCTCTTAAGTACAGTACCACTTTTGTTCTTTAAAAAACTATAGCATGTATTTTCCAGTACTAGACTTCGTTTAATTCCATCATGAAGATTTCTTAAATATTGTAAGCAAACTGGGAAAAACTATTTCCTTTTAGTGGGTTAGGAAGCATTAGAAATGTTTCCGTATTAAACATATTAAACATATTATTATATTATATTATCAAAATTAACGTTTTGAACGTTAACAATTGAAATGTTAGCAGAATTCTGGTATTCAGAAAAAAAAAAATACAATTTCATACAATGGTTTAAAATTTCAATATTGGTTTTACTTTCAGGTTATTTTTATACGTTTATTTAGAATTGAATCTGACTTTTTTACGTACAGTGTTCTTCTAATTAGACATTTTAATATACTCTTTAATAACAAAAAAATATTTTAAACAATATTTTTGATGCTAGATTAAATTATGAGAATAATTTGTAAAAATTTTAACACAACGTAAACAAAATCCTTTCTCTCATTTTCCAGTTTGGTTATGTTTTATAACAACTTAGAATCAAACAATATTTAAGATTGAACAATATTCAGGAAATCAAACAATATTCAGGATTGAACAATATTCAGGAAATCAAACAATATTTGATTGAACAATATTCAGGAAATCAAACAATATTTAGGATTGAACAACATTCAGGAAAATCAAACAATATTTAGGATTGAACAATATTCAGGAAATCAGACAATATTTAGGACTGAACAATATTCAGGAAATCAAACAATATTTAGGATTCAGCAATATTTAGGATTCAACAATATTCGGGAAATCAAACAACATTTAGGACTGAAAAACTTATAATTTTTTAAAGAGAAAAAAAATTATATTGTATTCAGCATATGCAATTTTACATCGAGCGAAGTTATAAAATCTGAAACCATTTAATATACACAATATTTCAGAAGAACTTTGCACAAAGGCACAACACCAGAGCTTGAAATGGGCACGTACTGCCATCTTTTTACCGCCCAGAAGGTGGAATCGAACCACTGATTCTTATCAGCTACGGGTACGGATTCCCCACTCAACTACAATCAGTAGAGTTGAAGGCCATTGATGTTTGGTATATTTATACACATTTTGGATGGTGCTGTAAAAATAATTTATCAATATAGGTTAAAATTACTTTTTACTTTAGTAAAGATTCCTTACATATTGTAAAAAAATGGAAAAACAAAGGTACGATTTCCTTTTTCAGTGTGTTAGGAAGCATTAGAAATGTTTCCGTATTAAAAATAATATCAAAATTAATGTTTCAAATATTTGATAAGGTAATATTTATACAGAATGAGAAGCAAGGGGTCATATTAGTAAGTAACATAATTAAACAACTTTTAGTTCTCATATACACATTATATATTTATGTATAACAATGTCTGTATTTTATTCAGTATAATACTTATGTTGCATTCAATACACATTTAAGTGGCCAGCATTCGGAAAAGCAATTGAAATTTTAGCACAATTATAATATTCAGAGAATAAAAACTGCAATTTCATGTAGTGGTTTAAAATTTCAATATTAGTTTTACTTTCAGGTTATTTTTATATTTTTGTTTGAAGAGATTTGAATGTGACTTTTTTAAGCATAATGTTCTTAAAATTAAACATTTTAATATGCTCATTAATAAAAAATAATTTAAACTGTATTTTAGATGTCAAATTAAATTATGAGAATAATTTGTATTGCATTTTAACGTAGTGTAAATAAGAGCATTTCTCTCCTACCCCAATTTGCATATGTTTTATAACAACTATGGAATGAAATCAATCAATATAAGGACTGAAAAACGTGTCATAATTTTTTAAAGAAAAAATATATATATTGAACTCAGCATATACCCTTTTACAGCAAGAAGTTGCAAAATCTCGAACCATTTAATATACACAATATTTCAAAAGAGCTTTAAAGAATGGTACAAGACCAGAGCTTGAAATGAGCACGTACAGCCATCTTTTACCGACCAGACGGTGGCATCGAAACTACTCTGATTCCCATCAGCGGTTCGAATTCCCCATTCTTGACAATCAGCTGTGATCTGGAAGAATCTGATCGAGTCAGCTACAACAGCTGTATGTTCGATTGAGAATAGTGAGGGAAGGTAGGGTTGAGTAGTGGGAAAGAATACAGCAGGTAGGAAGAACATGAAAAATTAGGAAAACTTAAAAGAATAAAGGTCGTTGTCACACTTTAAAGAGTACTGTACATTATACAATCAGAATAAGGTGTCAACACAAGCTTCTTAAGAAGATGCGAAAGAGGGTTTTCAAGAAACCTTATGCCACTTACTGTTCGTGTCACAAAACATTTGTAGGAGTTAAAAACTGTAGGAGATTTCGTCCAGTAAAAAACAATGCATTAGAGAAGAATTTACGAACTTAATTGTGTCCTCGAATATTTGAAAAAATGGAGTAGAGTGCCCTCGTCTGCAGATTCCAAAGATTTCGATTTTCCTCTGTCTGTCATTTGCAGGATATGAAATTGTGTTGTGATAACTTTGTGTTTAGCAATTTTATACCCTGTATATGAAATAAAAAATATAATTGCATTTTAAAAAATAAACCTTTACTCCATTTTCCGCCAGATAACACATATTTCCATACTTGCCGACTGAATAATTAATGCTTATTAATTAGTTAATATTTAGAGCCTGAAATAACTCAAGAAAGAAATGAGAATAATGGCATATACTTCATATGGTGATATTTGCAGGTGGTTTTATCTACCACTTTTAACACTTGCTACAGAAATACCAGTACAAATACCAGGCAGCAAACGTATAATGGTGCCCAGATGAGCGCCAGTGGTCTGGTGTGCGGCCTTTGAAACCGTAGCTGATGAGAATCTGAGTGGTTTGATTCCACCTTCTGGGCGTGAAAGACATGGGTAGTGTGCACAAGAATTCCGCAGTTGCATGCTACCTGTCTTTCTTTTTAAGTAATTTTAAAAAAGAAAGACAGGCAAAGAGAGAAACCTTAAAGAGTGCTACCTTAAACCAATTGAGATCACTACATTCGTTGTTAACGTTGACATTCGTTGAGATCGCTACATCGTTGTTAACTGGCCTATAGTAATTATTTATGTGATTGTATACGATATTGTATATGTGTTCTCCACTCTAAAACAAAGAACCTTTCGTACACTAACATGGAATCTGTGACCTACAAAAAAAATAATAAAATACATCTGTAATTGAAACAAACTTTGAAATTTAAAAGCTAGTGTCGAATTGAATTCACTGAACTTTTAAGTGCCATAAATGCGCCATTAATGTTCTTTTGGAATATTAGCAATTTATAATAAATTTAATTATTATTATGGGATTATTTAGTATCCATTGGCAACTATGCATAAGACTCAAATTTAGCGATGGGCTTGAAGGGATGCTTTTCTATATTTGTACAGCAATGTTAGGAATAAATTCCTGCCGACAACCATTTGAGGTATGGGTACCGTTTGTATCTCCTTTACTTGAAACGGAGGATAAAAAAGTAAAAGTCAAAGCATACATGGATAAATTTAATAAAACTTTTATTCCGTATTTCTAATCAGATTTAGGACATAATTTTCCAATTCTAGAAATTGCAAATGTTTCCTAGGGAGCCTAAGAAATCCCCTAGGGTTTTAAGAGATCAGGTCACCTCTTACGACAGGGGTACCCCAATTAATCAAAGACATGGACAGCTTAGGTTTGGATTTGTCACTCTATGGTCATTTTTGTGCACTCTTTAGGCTAAACAGCCCGGGACCTACAGTTTAATCTGAATTCCAAACGATCATCAAACATCCATTCCACCGACAGGTTTCGAACCTGAAAACTTATGTACCAACGAGCAGAGTGCTAGAAAGTCGGAAATCAGCACGCTGGCCCACATAGCAGAATTAGTATTCTCCGAAAACACCCTATTCACTATCTGTCTGTGGTAAATTATTATATATATACACTCGAGAGCCAAAACATTATGACCACCTGTCAATAACGAGTTGGCCCACCTTGGCGCGCAACACAGCTTAAACCCGCCTTGGCATGGATTAATACCACCACTTAATAACAGTTAAATACCACTTCCACCTGATCACGTGCCTTAAACGTCATCCAGGCGAGTTAATTGCAAAATGTAGGGGTGGTCATAATGTTTTGGCTCTTGAGTGTACATGCAGGACGTTCCAAAATGAGGTGGCCAAAATAAGAGGTGAAGCAAGCGTTCTAAAAGAATCAAAAACATTTTTGTATTTTTGCACAGTTTTTATCTCCTTTACATGAAATGGAGGATAAGGATATCATAAAGGATAATGTATATACGGATATATAGACTCTGGAACTTTTAATTCGGTCTCTCTTGTTAACTTTCGAACGAATTTTCCAATTGAGGAATTGGAAATATTCCCTAGGGTTCCTAGAGAATTTTCCCCGGTGGTTGTAATGGATCAGGTCACTTCTTACGACAGAATTTAACAAATTTATCAAAGACGCAAAATTAGTATTCTAATAAGGCACACTAGTCATCTATCTGTCTGTGGTATATTAATATATACACTCAAGAGCCAAAACATAATGACCACCTGTCAATAACGAGTTGGCCCACCTTTGGAGCGCAAAACAGCTTCAACCCGACTTGGCATGGATGCCACAAGTCCTTGGTAGATGGCCGGAGACAGATTGTACCAGATGTTTAAGTAACGGTCACGCAAATCGGAGATATTGCGAATTGGTGGTCTTTTGAACTCTGAGCTACCGTCCGAGGACATCCCAAATGTGTTCTATCGGATTGAGATCCGGTGAGTTAGGCGGCCAGGACATTAACTGGAATTCAGCATCTTGTTCCTGGAATCACTCTAACACAATTTTAGCCTTGTGACAAGGGGCGTTGTCCTGTTGGAACATTTCCTTTCCTGCTGGAAAAACAGAGGTCATATAAGGGTGCAACTGGTCCGCAATGATGTTCAGATACCCTGTAGCATGCATGGTCTGCTCTACCATAACCACGGGTCCCAGAGACGCCCAAGAGAACGTCCGCCAAAGCATAAAACCGCTACCACCGGCCTGTGTATGACATACTGTACATTGAGGAAGCAACTGTTCGCCTGGAAGACGACGTATCCTGACACGGCCATCGGCGTGATGAATGTCAAACCGTGATTCAGCTGAAAAGGCAACTCTCTCCCACTGATCTATGGATCAGTCACGATGTTCCCGGGCCCAGCGCAGGCGCAGTTGGCGATGACGCTTGGTCAGCAAAGGCACACGAGTGGGACGTTTGCTGCGTAGCCCCATATCCAACAGTGTCCGATGAACAGTGTGCTCCGATACTATTCTACTTAGCCCTGCATTGTATTGGGCTGTCAGCTGAGCCACTGTCTGGCTCCGGTTTTACTTCACCATGCGAAAGAGTCTCCGACGACCGTTTTCTTTAATAGCGTGTGGACGTCCAACACCATGTCGTCTACTGCTGGTTTCACCGTCATTCATCCTACAGGATGAATGACGGTGACGCCACCTGCCTACAGGATGCTGCGGCACTAAGTTTTGGTTTTCCTGCCGTGAATAATTCCCAAGGCACACCCTGGGTTGTCCAGGTAGTGAATTGGTCTTTTCATGGCCAAATGACATAGATGCCAGTAATGACATCAACTGCAAAGGGGGATCCTTGACGGTAAATTAATCTACTAGTTTTGATACTTACAGAAATACCAGTGTGAATACCCGACAACAAACTTCTAGTGTCGCCCAGATGAGCGCCAGTGGTCTGGTGTTCTGCCTTCAATCCCGTAGCTGACGGCAATCAGAGTGGTTTGATTCCATCTTCTGGGCGAGGAAGAAGTAGTGTAGAATACAAGTTGACCATTAAATACTCTGCTTTTTGCTTTTAACTAATTTTAAAAGAGTGCTATCTTTTAATGAACGCTGTCTTAAGCCAATTGAGATTACTACATTGTCTCGTTGTTAACTGCCCTGTAGTAATTATTTATACGCTTGCCTATGAGATTGTATATGCATTGTCTACTCTAAAACAAAGAAACTTTCATCCAAATCTGTGACCAAAAATGAAAATTCATCTGTAAGTGAAACAACTTTGAAATTTATTAGCTAGTATCAAATTGAATTCACTGAATTTATAAGTACCGTAATTGTGTCATAAATGTTCTTTTTTGAATATTGTGCACTTTGTACTAATCCCTGTCTGTATAGTTACTGTCGGACTAATTAATATCTATTGGCAACTACGCATATAAGGCTCAAATTTAATAATGGGTTTGATGGAATGTACGGCAATGTTAAAAATAAATTCGTATGGGTTTAACAATCTGAAGTATTTGCCTCCTTTACCTGAAACGGAGGATAAGAACGGAAAGGATGAGGTATGTACGAATATATCGATACTGGAGCTTTAAATTTGGTTCATCCTGTTAACTTCGAACGAATTTTCCAATTCGAGAAATTGTGAATATTCCCTAGCGTTCGTTGGGAATTCCCGGGGTTTAAATGGATCAGGTCCCCTCTTACGAAAGGAGTTAATAAATTTATCAAAGACATGGTCCGCTTAGGAGAATTAGTATATCAAGGTACCCTAGTCATCTATCAGTCTGTATATGCTATTCGGTTGTATATGGTATATGGTATAATATATATATATATTCGGTGGTATATATTATTATATATATATGCAGGATAAACTGTAGTAGATTTAACCCTGTCTAAAACAATGCATTACAGAGTACATTTGTGAAAAGAATTGTTTCTATGATGCTTCGAATAAATGAGGTAGAGTGTCCTTGTTTGCGGCCTCCAAAGTTTTCAATTTTTTTCTTTATGTGCGTTTGACATGATTTGGACATGTGAGATGATAACTCGATAACTTTCAATATATTTTTGAATAAAAAAACGAAATTATAATTTAAAAGTTAAAACTTTACCCCATTCATCCCCAATCAGTTTTACACAGCTTGAAAACTATATTTACACACTTTCCGAGTGAATATATAATGCTTATTAATATTTATAGCCTCTGTTTACACAATGAATGTGAAAATGTAAATTGTAACTGTAATAAATTATCCTAATTGTAAATGAACGAATTGCGAAAGGCGAATGCTTCAAGAAAGAAATACGAATAATGGCGTCAACTGCAAATGGAGATACTTGCAAGCAGTTTAGTGTACCACTTTTAATACTTGCTAGAAAATACCAACATAAATACCATACAACAAACTTCTAATGCTGCCCAGATGAGCACCTGTGTCCTGGTGTGCGGCCTTCGTAGCTGATGTGAATCGTAGTGGGGCGAAGGAGTCATCGTGATGTTGAACTGCTGTGAGTTCTATGGCTGATCATCCTATGACATCCTTTTAAGCCATTTTCAAACAACACTCGCTTAAATTCATTTGGAATACTTTCTTACTTGTCTACGAAGTGCACTTGATTATGTTGAATGCTTTTTAACTATTGTCCTTTAAATAGTTATAATCTATAATTATAAACTTCTGATTATATAATTATAATCAGAAAGAATTTTGAGTGAAAAATACTGTTTTTCACTCAAAATTCTTTCTGATTTTGCTACTAAGATATAACAAAACATAGATCCACATTATACCCACACACATATATATATATATATAATATACACCTGAAAATTCGTGTGAAGGTTTTCTCTTCATAAAACGTTATGATATAGATGCGTGATGTCCAATTGGGCTCAGGCATTTATACCCTCTGGCGATTTAGGTGCAAATCATGTTGGTGGCATGGACGTTTGTCAGTGATTCGGCATCCACGTTAAAGTGTGGGTCCCGGTCTGATTAGACTAAAGTGTGCACAAAATGTCCGTAGAGCAACAAACCGAACCAAGCGTCTCTCATCTACCTACAGGATGCTGCGGCACTCATTTTGGGTATTCCTGCCATGAGGAATTCCCAATGCACACCATGTGTTCTCCAGAAGGGGTTATTGGTCTTTTCATGGCCAAATGACATTGATGTCAGTAATGACATCAACTGCAATGTGATACTTGATGGTAATTTAATCTACTATTTTTGACACTTACAGAAATACCACTATAAATACGAGACGACAAACTTCTAGTGTCGCCCAGATGAGCGCCAGTGGTCTGGTATGCGGGCTTCAATCCCGTAGCTGACGACGAACAAAGTGGTTCAATTCCATCTTCTGGGGTTCAATTCCATCTTCTGGGGTTCGTTTCCATCTTCTGGGCGGGGAAGAAGTAGTGTAGAATGCAAGTTGACCGTTAAATACTCTGCCTCTTGCTTTTAATGAATTATAAAAGGTGCTGCCATAAACCAATTTAGTTTACTGTATTCTCTTGTTATTAACTTGCGTATAGTAATTATTTATACGCTTGCCTATGAGATGGTATATGTATTCTCCACTGCGAAACAAAAAACCCTTTCTCGCATCTGTAAGTGAAACAAATTTTGATATTTAAAAAAACCAGTATTCAAATTGAATTCATTAAATTTTAAACACCATAAATTTGAAATTAATGTTCTTTTTGAATAACGACGCTCTGACCTTTGTTACCACAGACCTCAAGTTAGAAGCCTGGCGGTGTTACGGATATTTGTCAGTGGTCGGAATCCCGTTAAACTGTAGGTATTAGTCTGTTTAGCCCTCGTGTTCAAGAGGATATTAGAGCGACATACCAAATATATCGGCACTTTGCACGAAATTAAATTACTGTCTGATTTTTTTAATATCTATTGGCAGCTACACGCCCATAAGACTCACATTTACAAATGTGTTTGAAGGAATGTTTTTCTATATTTCTACAGCAATGTTAAGAATAAATTCATGTAAGTGACAATCCGAAGTATTTGTACAGTTCTTACCTCCTTTACTTGACACAGAAAATAAGAACGGAAATGGATATGACATGTACGGATATATCGACACTGGAACTTTTAATTAGGTTCCTATTGTCAACTTTCGAACGGATTTTCCAATTCGAGGAATTGTGAATATTCCCTAGTGTTCCTAGGGAATTCCCCGCAGTTTTTAATGGATCAGGTCACCTGTTACGACAGGAGTTAACAAATTTATCTAAGACGTGGCCAGCTTAGGAGAATCAGTATTCTATCAAGGCACCCTACTCATCTGTCTGTCTGTGGTATATTATTGCATATGCAGAATAAACTGTAGGTGATTTCATCCTGCTTAAAGCAATGCTTTAGAGAATAAATTTATGCAATGAATTGTTTCTACGATACTTCTGAAAAGCGAAGTAGAGTGTCCTCGTTTGCAGACTCGAATTTTTTGATTTTTCTTTTGTGTGCGTTTTGCATGATTTGGAATTACGGGATGATAAGTCGATAGTTTAAGGTTTATTTTTGAATAAAGAAAATTAAATTAAAAGTTTTAAAAAATAAACTTTTTCCCCTTCAACCCCGAGCACTTTTTCAGGCTTTTACAAAACATGCCAGTCTATGTTTCCGCACTTACAGAGTCAATATTTATAACGTGTCGTTACACGCGATTGAATAAAAAATGTAAATGAATAAATGAACCTAATTGTAAAAATGAACGAATGCGAAAATGCTGACGGCTCAAGAAAGAAATACGAACAATGTCATCAACTGCAAATAGTGATACTTACAGGTAGTTTAATTTACCACTTTTAATATTTGCTTCAAAACAGTCAATATAAATACCAGATAACAAACTCCTGGTGTTGCCCAGATGAGCACCAGTGGTCTGGTGTGCGAGCTTTCATCCCGTAGCTGATGAGTATCAGAGTGGTTCGATTCCACCTTCTGAGCTTGGGGAATCATGGTGACTTTGAACGGATATTATGCGGTTCAAAGGACTATGCTTGCCTTTTAAGTTATCCTGAAACAATGCTCGCTTAAATTCATTTCGAACATTTTATTACTTATCTTTGTAGTACACTAAATTATATTAAGAATTTTTCACTTCAAAAAATTGTTTGATTTAGCTACTAAGATATATTACAAAACATTTTTTAAATGCAATAATTGGGCCTTTTATGCCCTTTTGGAATATCGGCACTTTGTACTAAATTTTATTAATGTAGGACTATTTAATATGTATTGACAATCACAGATAAGAGTCAAATTTTCCAATGGTTTTGAAGAAATGCTTTTGTATTTTTGCACAGAAATTTTAAATAAATTCATATGGGCGACAAACTGACGTAATTGCACAGTTTTTAAACCCTTAGCCTGAAACTGGGGATAAAAATTTAAAAATGTTCCCAGGGAATTCCCTAGGCTTTAATGGATCAGGTCAAATCTTACCACAGGAGTTAACAAATTTATCAAAGATGTCACCTGCTTGTAAGAATCACTATTCTATCAAATCACCCTAGTCATCTATATTCTTGTGGTATATTATTATCATATATATATATATGTAGGATAAACTGTAGGGGATTTTATGCTGTTTAAAACGTTAGAAAACAACTTTGCGAAATGTATTACTTCTACGATACTTCGAAATAATGGGGTGGAGTGTTATCATTTGTAACCTCCGAAGTTTTCAATTTTTGCATGCTTTGGAAAGGACTTTGCATGCTTTGGAAAGGACTTTGCATGCTTTGGAAAGGAGAGGGTAATAATTTGGCATTTTGCAATTTTGTACCAGTATATAGACTTTAAAAATTTAATTAAATTTTAAAAAGTAGACTTTTATCCCATTTGTCGCAAAAAAAAAGATATATATGTACCTACCGACTGAATAATTAATGATTATTAATTAATTAATATTTAGCGCGTGAAATGACTCCAGAAAAGAAATGCGAATAAAGGCATCAACTTGTAAGTAGTTTACTCTACCACTTTTAATACTTGCTGCGTAAATGCCAGTATAAATATCAGACAACCAACTTCTAGTGTCCTCCTGATGAGCGCCAGTGGTCTGTTGTGCGGGCTTCAAACCCGTAAATGATCAGAATCAGAGTGGTTCGATTTCAACTTCTGGGCGTTAGGAAATGGGTAATGTGGACAAGAAGTTCACAGCTCCATGCTATCCGTCTCTCTTTTAAGTACTGTTAAAAAGAACGCTGCCTTAATCCCATTGAGATGGCCACGTTCTCTAATTGTTAACTGGCCTATAGTAATTGTTTATACTCTTGCCTATGAAATTGTATATGTATTCTCCACTCTAAAACAAAGGATCTTTCGTATACAAGCCTAAATTTGAAATCTGTGACCACAAAGAAAAGAACAAATAACATCTGTAAGTGAAACAAACTTTGAAATTTAAATGCTAGTATCAAATTGATTTCACTTTTAAGTACCATAATTGTGCCATTAATGTTCTTTTAGAGTATCTTCACTTTGTACTAAATTTAATTACTGTCGGACTATTGAATATCTATTTGCAGCTACGCGGAAGACTTAAATTTAATAATGGGCTTGAAGGAATGCTTTTCTATATTTGTACAGTAAAGTTAGGAATAAATTCATGTGGGTGACAATCTGAAGTATTGTACAGTTTTCATCTCCTTTAGTGAAACAGAAGATAAGAACGGAAAGGATTAGGTATGTAGGGATATATCGAAACTGGAACTTTTAATTCGGTTTCCCTTGTTAACTTTCGAACGATTTATCCAATTCGAGGAATTGTGAATATTCCCTAGGGTTCCCAGGAATTTCCCGGGGTTTTAATGGATCAGGTCAGCTCTTACGACAGGCGTTAACAAATTTATGAAAGACGTGGCCCGCTTAGGAGAACTAGTATTCGATCAAGGCATCCTAGTCATCTATCTGTCTGTGGTATATTATTGCATATATATATATATATATATATATATTCATTACGTTTGAAACAATGTATTAGGAAAGAAATTTATGAAATTAATTTTGAAAAATTGAAAAAATGAGGTAAATTGTCATCATTTGTAGCCTCCAAAGTTATCCATTTTTCTTTGTGTGCGTTTTGTATGATTTGCAAATGGGAGATATTAGAGAGTTTTTGCATAATGTTTTTTTATAGTCCGATATTTTTTTCTTCCTAGCACTCATGTTCATAGGGATAGCTGAGTAGTGCAGTATTACAGATATGCATGCGCAATAGGTACAACGTTTCGTTAAAAAAATTTTATGCAATAACTCTCTAATATCTCGAGAGTTTTCAATTTATTTTTGAATAGAAAATTAAATTAAAATTTTAATGAAATTAAATTAAAATTTTAAATTATTTTTTTTTCCCCATTTACCACCAAGCAATTTTCATACTTTCACCCACCTTGAGAAACTGTGCTACCGAGTGAACATTTAATGCTTATGGATATTTATAGCGTGTCATTACAAGCGAAGGAATGCGAAACTGTAAATTGTAGCTGTAAATGAATAAATGAACCTAATTGTACATGAACGAATTCGAAATGAGAACGACTCAAGAAAGAAATAAGAACAGTGTTATCGATTGAAAATAGTGATACTTATAGGTAGTTTAATCTACCACTTTTAATACTTGCCTCAGAAATTAAAATATAAATACAAGATAACAAACTCCTAACGTTGCGGAGATGAGCGACAGGGGTCTGGTGTGCATGCTTGAAACCCGCAGCTGAAAAGAATCTGAGTGGTTCGATTCCACCTTCTGGGCGGAGGAGTCATGGCGATGTTGAACAGCGATTGTGAGTTCTATGGCTGATCATCCTATAATATCTTTTGAAGCTATTTTCAAACTATTCTCGTTTAATTTCATTTGGAATATTTTATTACTTATCTACGAAGTACACGTGATTATGCTGAATCACTTCCACATTTACCGAGTGATTTAATGCTTATTTATTTTATAGCTTGTCGTAACACGCGAAGGAATGCGAAAATGTAAAGCGTAATCTGTAAATGAACAAGTAATATAAAAATAAAGAATTTAAAGTCAATTCCTACTTTTTTTCACTCTATTGCAGAAAGTCCTTTATAAATAATTTTCATTCATTTTTTTTTAAATTTATCTGGTGCCCTTTATGGGTAGATATATGCAAATTAAATCTTAAAAAAACTAAAATTAATGAATTAAATATAATTACAGAATTAATATTTGAAAAAATTAATAACATCAGGTGTCATCATCTACAAGTATTTGAACTTGAATGGATGAATAAAAAGTATTTTAATAGCAATTGAAAATTTGAACAAGATATATATAGGGAGAGTGGGAGCTGATAGAAGGAATTGAATAAATGAACCTAATTGTAAATGGACGAATGCGAAAATTAGAACGGCTCAAGAAAAAATACGAATAATGGAATCCACTGCATATGAGGATATTTCCAGGTAGTTTAATCTACCACTTTTAATACTTGCTCCAGAAATACCAGCATAATTACTAGATAACAAACTCTTAATGTTGCCCAGATGAGCGCCAGGGGTCTAGTGTGCGTCCTTCAAACCCGTAGCTGATGAAAATCAGAGTGGTTCGATTCCACCTTCTGGACAAGGGTCATGGTTGTGTCAAACGGATGTTATGCGTTTCGCAGGACTGTGACTACCTTTTAAGTTATTTTGAAACAATGCTCCGTTAAATTCATTTCCAACATTTTATAACTTATCTTCGTAATACACTTCATTATGTTAAGCATTTTTCAGTTAGGTATATTACAAAAACATTTTTTAAAGACTCAAATTTACTAATGGGTTTCAAAGAATTTCTTTTCTATATTTGTACAGCATTTTAGGGAATAAATTCATGTGGGTTGACAATCTGCAATAGTTTCACAGTTTTTACCTCGTGTAACTGGAACGGAGGTTAAGAACGTAAGGGATAATCTTTGTACGGATATAGCGACATTGGAAATTTTAATTCGTTTTCTTTTGTTAACTTTCGAATGAATTTAAATATTTCGAGGAATTGTGAATATTTCCTGGTGTTCTTAGGGAATTCCCAGAGTTTTAATGGATCAGGTCACCTGTTACGACAGGAGTTAACAAATTTATGAAAGACGTTACCCGCTTTAGAGAACTAGTAAGATCAAGGCACCCTACTCATCTGTCTGTCTGTGGTATATTATTGCATATGCAGAATAAACTGTAGATGATTTCATCCTGTTTAAAGCAATGCTTTAGAGAATAAATTTATGCAATGAATTGTTTCTACAATACTTCAGAAAAGTGAAGTAGAGTGTCCTCGTTTGCAGACTCCAAAGTTTTCGATTTTTTTTTTTTGTGTGCGTTTTGCATGATTTGGAATTACGATATGATAAGTCGATAGTTTACAGTTGTTGTTTTTTAATAAAGAAAATGAAATTAAAAGTTGAAAAATAAACTTTTGCCCCCTTCACCCACGAGCAGTTTTTCATGCTTTTACCAATCATGCGATTCTATGTTTCCGCACATACCGAGTCAATATTTATAGTGTGTCGTTTCACGCGAAGGAATGCAAAAATGTAAATGAATAAATGAACCTAATTGTAAAGGAACGAATTCGAAAGTGCGAACGGCTCAAGAAAGAAATACAAACAATGTCATCAACTGCAAATAGTGATACTTACAGGTAGTTTAATCTACCACTTTTAATATTTGCTTCAAAACAGTCAATATAAATATCAGATAACAAACTTCTGATGTTGTCCAGATGAGCACCAGTGGTCTAGTGCGCGGTCTTTCAACCCGCAGCTGATGAATATCAGAGTGGTTCGATTCCACCTTCTGGGCTAGGGAGTCATGGTGACTTTGAACGGATATTATGCGGTTCAAATGTCTGTGATTGCCTTTTAAGTTATCCTGAAACAATGCTCGCTTAAATTCATTTCGAACATTTTATTACTTATCTTTGTAGTACACTTAATTATATTAAGAATTTTTCACTTCAAAAAATTGTTTGATTTAGCTACCAAGATATATTACAAAACATTTTTTAAATGCAATGATTGGGCCTTTAATGCCCTTTTGGAATATCGACACTTTGTACTAAATTTATTACTGTAGGACTATTTAATATGTATTGGCAACGACAGATAAGGGTCAAATTTTCCAATGGTTTTGAAAAAATGCTTTTTATTTTTGCACAGAAATTTTAAATAAATTCATATGGACGACAAACTGAAGTAATTGCACAGTTTTTAAACCCTTAGCCTGAAACGGGGATAAAAATGTAACGGATAATGTATGTACTGATATATCGACACTGGAACTTTTAATTTGGTTTCTCTAGTCAACTTTCGAACGAATTTTCCAATTTGAGGAATTGTGATTATTCCCTAGAGTTCCCAGGGGTTTTAATGGATCAGGTCAAATCTTACGACAGGAGTTAACAAATATATCAAAGACGTCACTTGCTTGGGAGAATTAGTATTCTATCAAATCACCCTAGTCATCTATCTGTGTGTTGTATATTATTATCATATATATATGCGGGATAAACTGTAGGGGATTTTATCCTGTTTAAAATGTTAGAAAAGAACTTTGCGAAATGAATTACTTTTACGATACTTCGAAATAATGGGGTGGAGTGTCATCATTTGTAGCCTCCGAAGTTTTCAATTTTCCATATGCATAATGGCATCAACTGCATATGGGGATATTTGCAGGTAGTATAATCTACCACTTTTAATACTTTCTCCATATATACTAAAATAAATAGCAGACAACAAGCTTCTAAAGTAGCCCAGATGAGCGCGAGTGGTTTGGTGTACGGCTTCAAACCCGTAGCTGATGAGAATCAGAGTGGTTCGATTCCACCTTCTGGGCCAGGAGTCATGGTTATGTAAAACGGAGGTTATGCGTTTTATATGACTATGAATACCTTTTAAGTTATTTTGAGACAATGCTCGGTTAAATTCATTTCTAAAATTTTGTTACTTATCTTTGTAGTACATTTAATTACATTAAGAATTTTTCTCTTAAAAAAATTGTATGATTAACTACTAAGATATACATTGAAGTGACAAAAGTCATGGAATACCTTTTAATATCGTGTCGGCCCTCCTTTCGCCCGGCGAAGTGCAGCAACTCGACGTGGCATGGACTCAACAAGTCGTTGGAAGTCTTCTGCAGGAATATTGAGCCATGCTGTCTCGATAGGCGTCCATAATTGTGAAAGCGTTGATGGTGCAGGATTTTGGGCACGAACAGACCTCTCGATGATGTCCCATAAATGCTCGATGGGATTCATGTCGGGCGATCTAGGTGACCAGATCATTCGTTGAAATCGTCCAGAAAGTTCTTCAAACCAATCGCGAACAGTTGTGGCCCGGTGACATGGCGCATTGTCATCCATAAGAATACCATCGTTGTTTGGGTACATGAAGTCTATGAATGGCTGCAAGTGATCTCCAAGTAGCTGAACATAAGCATTTCCAGTCAATGTTCAGTCCAGTCGCACTAGAGGACCAAGTCCATGCCATAAAAAAACAGCCCACACCATTACGGAGCCACCACCAGCTTGAACAGTGCCTTGCTGACAGTTTGGGTCCATGGCTTCGTGGGGTCTGCGCCACACTCGAACCCTACCATCAGCTCTTACCGACTGAAATCGTGACTCATCGGACCAGGCCACGGTTTTCCATTCATCTAGGGACCAACCGATATGCTCACGTGCCCACGAGAGTCGCTGCAAGCGATGTCGTTCTGTCAGTAAAGGCACTCGAGTCGGCCTTCTGCTGGAATAGCCCAAGAAAGCCAAATTTCTCCGCACAGTTCTAACAGACAAGTCCCTTGTACGTCCCACATTGATTTCTGAGGTTATTTGACGCAGTGTTGCTTGTCTGTTAGAATTTACGACTCTTTGCAGACGTCGCCGGTCTCGGTCGGCGGTAAGTGCAGGCGGTCGACCACTGAGCTGTCCATGGTGGGATGTTATGCCTGAAATTTCATACTCTCGGCACACTCTTGACACAGTGGATCTGGGAATGTTGAATTCCCTAACGATTTCCGAAATGACATGACCCATGCGTCTAGCTGCAACTAACATTCCGCGTTCAAAGTCTGTTAATTCCCGTCGTGCGGTCATCATCACGTCAAAAACTCTTCACATGAACAGAAATGAAAGATCTGCGAAAGCACTGCGCATTTATACCTGTTCTACGCGATGCTACTGCCATCTGAAAATTTTCATATTGCTATCCCATGACTTTTGTCACTTCAGTGTATGTATTCATACTTTTACGCCTCTTAATTTAAAGCTGAAAACTTTTCACGCGCCAAATAAAATTGCGAAATAGTTTCATAGCAAATTCAAATGGAGTTACTGTTACAGAATCAAACAAGCCAGCAAGCTTTGCAAATTAAAACCTTTTATATCAGGAAATATTAGAAAAAAAGTGGTTTTTATTCCAATTAAGAATTATTATCCAAATAAACAACAGAAATACAGCTCCTTAGAATGACATTAAAAAATAATCCAAGTAACATATAAAATAGACTATAACATCCGCAGGCAGACAGTTTGACATCATTGAGGCATGTTGGCAGCCTCCATATGCCTCTATCTTGATGGTTCCTTTGAAGGTAAATGATAAGAGAAATGGCTTGCTCACTATTACATCCAGCTTAACATTATGGTATTTAATGACCAAGAAACATCACAAATAAAGTGTGCAAAAGCTCATAACAATAAAATGGAATTAAATTATTAAATTGCGTTTCATGGCCGAGTGAGTAGCGCTCTGTCGCTGGATGCTACAGATTTCGGGTTCCAGTCCCGGAGGGGCCATGGACATTTGTAGTGGTTCGGAATCTACTTTAAATCGTAGGTCCGTGTCTAATAGGACCATAGAGCGTTGAGTGAAGAGCTGACATTCCTACCCCGTAAAAAGAAAACATTTGTTGTCTCCAATTGTGCCAGCAGGCAGACGATCTTTGTTCACCAGGGCTGGCGCGCCAATGAAGAAGAATATTGAACTAGTTTACTACAAGGGCTGCAGAACACAAACGCAGCGTCACTCGCCGACAGCACACCTTTCAAAACCAAAACCAAAAGCATGCGTGTTGTCAAATGCTCGCGCACAACTTCTGACAAATCCTCAGATGGAGCGCAAGAAAGCTGTTGAGAAGATTTAAAGCTCACTACAACATAAAAATGGATCTTAACATGCTTACATGCATCAACATTTTACGTTCATTTCTTTAATAGAATTCCACTACAGGTTGCGTGGAAAGGTAAATACCCATTTTGAAAAAGGAACGGGAGGAATCGATTACTTGTTAGCAGATATGGGTAGTAAGAGTTTAAAATTTTTGAAGGTGTCGAGAATCGGTGTCAGGTACCAATTTAAATATTGGGGACCGACTCTTTTCTAAAAATATTTGATATATTCCAAAAAAAATTCCTTTAAAATTAAATTAATTAATGTTAAAAATAAATGGTAAAAGGTATCTTTCAATCCCACAACCAGTAGCAAAGGCAGTTATTGCGTAACAACAGACCAACTCAGTGTTGAAAGACTTTTTCTGAACAGTGAGGATTATCAAAAAGTTACCATGAATCCACAACGACAGAAGATATTACAGAGGTCCTGAATGGCCGAGTATCTAGAGCTCGGTGTTTTACAGTGGCTCGGTGGTTTCTCCTCACAGGTTTCGGGTTTAGACTCTAGGCGGTGCTATGGATGTTAGTAGTGGTTCGGTATAAAAACAAACATGAACTGAACCTACATTTCACTATCTCCAGAACCTTTTTCTTCAAATCTGCTTATTAATTATTTTTATTTTCGGGTTTTTATATGTTTATATATTAAATATAAGAAAGAAAGAAAAGAAAAAAAAAAAAAATGAATAAATAAACATATTTCTCGATTTGTTTCGATTACTTCAAAACATTATATGTCTCTTTCTTTTAATTCTTTTATATATATCTGGGGAAGTCACCAATTAGTCTTTACCTGCTTTGTTTTTCAATGTGTTATCTCATAACTTCAAAGGACTCCAACTCAAGATAGAAGCCAGAGGCTGCTTCGCACCAACACAAATCATCATCTACGTTTCACTTTAAACCGTAGGTTCCGGAATAATATCGTAGAGCGTTGTCTTAAAGTTTAGTTAGCCTTAAGTCCATGTGGTTCGCCTCTAAAGGGAAGTGCATATTATCCTTCGCCATGGCCCAGTGGGGTCTCCTGGCCCTGATGTAGCTTTTTTGCACAAGGCGGGATTAGTAACAACAACATGAGATCTTACAGAAGATATTCTATAATAAAGACAAATAATATTTAATGCAGTACAAATAGATCATCCTTGTTGCTTGAAAAGTACACTTATCTTAAGCTATTCTAAAATGGATCTCATATTGCTAATTTAATATTATTGTCAGTGTTGTAATCAAATTTAAAATACAAGGATGTATTTTGATTTATGCAATTACAAAAGATTTTAAAGACGTAAAAGCACCTTGTTCTGGAAAAGTGCTGTTAAAAAGTGAAAAATAATTATTATAATTATTTAAAGGACAACATTTAAAAGTATTCAGCATAAACAACTGTACTCTGAATAAAGGTATTAAAACGTTCCAAATGTTTTAAAGCCAGCATTGTTACAAAATAGAATAAAAGGGAAACCTAGGTACATTAAACTCACAACATGTGTTCAACATCGCCATGTCTCCCTCGACCAGAAGGTGGAATCGAACCACTCAGACTCTCATCTGCTATGGGTTTGAAGCCCGCACACCGGACCACTAGCGCTCATCTGGGCGATAGTATGACTATGTTGTCTGGTATTTATGCTGGTATTTCTGTAGGAAGTGTTAAAAGTGGTAGATTAAACTACTGGCAAGTATCAACATATGCAGCTCTATGATCATTTTTGTGCACACAATATACTAATCAGACCCGTACCTACAGGTTAATGTGGATTCCAAACTACTAACAAACACACATGCCATCGACAGTATCAAAGGTCAGACAGCTGTGCAATTGGCGATCAGAATTCTATATCATAAAATTTTATGAAGAGAAATCTTCACGCAAGTTTTCAGGTGTAGATATATATATATATATAATAGGGGTCTATGTTTTGTAATTTATCTTGGTAGCGAAAACAAACAATTTTTATGAGTGAAAAATTATTATTATTTTATGTATTTAAAGGACAATTGTTAAAAAGTGTAAAAGAACAAGTGTATATTCAGTACATAAGAAAGTCTTCAGTATATAAACAAGTGTACTAAGAAAAAAATGTAATATAAGATCCCAAGTAAATTTTAGTGAGCTTTGTTTCAAAACAGATTAAAAGGAACACATGGGTAGATATATATACATACATATATATATATATATATATAGAATAAGGGTATACGTTTTGTAATTTATCTTTATGAGGGAAAAATACTTATTTTAATTATTTAAAGAACATTAGTTAAATGTATTCAGCATAAACAAATGTACAACGAAGAAAATTAATAAAACGTTCCAAATGAATTTTAGTGAGCATTATTACAAAGTAGGTTAAAAGAGAGTTCATGGTGAATAAAACTCATAACAGTTGTTGAATATCCCCAAGACTCCCTCGCCCAGAAGGTACAATCGAACCACTCAGATTCTCATCAGCTACGGGGTTGAAGCCCGCACACTAGACCACTGGCTCTCATCGGGGCGATATTAGAAGTAGATTGTCTGGTATTTATACGAGCATTTCTGTGGTAAGTATTAAAAGTGGTAGATTAAACTACTTGCAAATATCAACAAGCAAGTGCAAGTGCAAGTAGCTCCATTAGTTGTTGCCATTACTAATATTTCTTTATTGTGTCATTTCATGTGGTAAGATAAATTAATTATTAATTAATAATTATTGAATAGGTATAGTATTTAAATAAATTTGCAATAAATGTAATCGAACATCTGTTCAATAAAAAAAATTATAACACGTTTTTCAGTTCTAAACGTTGTTTGATTTCAATAACAAGAATTGCGTCATAAGATGTGCAAAATGGCATAAAAAAGAGACATGCATTCTGTTACACTGTTTTAGAAAATAAAATAAAATTACAAAAATCGATACAAATGAGAATAATTTGAAACTGATATCTAAATGAAGTTTTAAATATTGTTTTGGTTATGTGTATTAAAGCATATTAATTTTTAGTACATGACACATTACAAATAAAAGATATGATGATAAAATGTAACCAACTAGCTCTCTGTGCTCAGTGCCACAGTTTTCGGGTTCGATCCCGAAAGTGCCATCGATTTTTAGTATAATCGTTCGGAATCCACTTTAAACTGCAGTTCCCGAACTCAAATTACAGTAGAGTGTCAGGCTAAGGGGCTGACAACCCTACCCTATAAAGAAAAAAAAAATTAATGTCTCGAAATCTGCCAGTAGGCAAGCATCCTTGGCTCACCCTGGGCTGTTTCGTCAATGAAGAAAGAATAAGATAAAAGGTGATCACTAACCAACAAACAGAAATAAAGAGATCTAAAATCAATATTTACCTTTTAAACCTTTCTATGAAATTATAGTTTTTTTTTAATTTCATTAACATAATTGCGTTTAAATGCAAAATTTCCCATTATTTTTTTCCTGTGCTGGCCACTTAAAAATATATTGAATACATTATAAGACCTATAGAGAATGTAGTGTCATGCAGGAAGATGGGGTATATCGCATTGCGGATATGAGCAGTAATACTGTAATCTTTTGATAAGAAAACGAAATAAAAAAAACAAATAATGTCATCATAGCTCAACAAAAACAAGTTCACTCCTCTTCTAGCGTTACCACAGACTTCGAATCCTGAAGGGTGGCTTGGATGTTTGTCAGCGGCCAGGAATCCGCGTAAAGCTGCAGGCTCCAGTCTAATTAGCCTAAATTGTGCCTAAAATGACTGTAGAGAGGCAAAACAAATCAAATCAAATCAAACCCAATCAATCAATCTTGGGCAATCCTCCATATACCATTGAGTTTAATGAATATTTTTAATGAGGATTAAATTTGGCGTTAAAAATCAAGACCAACGACTTTAATCAAGATGCACTGAACCTTTGCTTTTTCTAAGTTCTTTTGTGCTCCTATCATAACGTTTCATAAAGACAAATGCAAAAAACTTTACACGAGTTTTTCTATATATATATATATAAGAGAGGTGTATGTTTTGTAATAAATCGTGATAGGAAAATCAAAAAAAATATTCAGTATAAGAAGTTTACAACGAGGGAAAGTTGTAAAAAGTTCCAAATAATTTTAAGAGACCAGTGCTTTAAAACAGCTTAAAAGAATCGCATGGTAGTATTCACCTGTCAAGTTCAGATTAATACAACCATGCCTTCCTCGCCCAGAAGGTGGAATCGAACCACTCAGGTTCTCATCAGCTACAGGTTTGAAGCCCGCACACCAGACCACTGGCTCTCATCTGGGGGACGTTATATGCTTGTTGTGTGGTATTTGTACTGGTATTTGTGTAGCAAGTGTCAAAATTGATAGATTAAACTGCCAGCAAGAACCAATATTTTCAGTTGTTGCCATTAGTGGTAGTTCTTCCTTCACTCATCTCACGCATTAAATATTAGTCAATTAACGAAGATTAATAAATTAAGTGAGTGCATTTAAAAGCACAAATTAAAAGTATTCAGCATAATCTAGTGTGCAACGATGAAAAAGTAATAAAAGGATATAAATGAATTTTAGCGAGCATTGTTTCAAAATAAACTAAAAAAAGGTACTCATGGGCCATAAACACACGGTATGTGTTTAATATCACCATGACTCCCTCCCAGAAGGTGGAATCGAACCACTCTGATTCTCATCAGCCACGGGTTTGAAATTCGTACACCAGACCACTGGCGCTCATCTGGGCGACACTAGAAGTTCGTTGTCGGGTATTTATACTGGTATTTTTAGTAAGTGTTAAAAGTGATTAAACTAATTGCAAAACTATTAACTATTGCAAATTAAACTATTAATTAAACTATTAAATTAAACTATTTGCAAATATCAACATATGCAGTTGTGTCATTTCGCATACTATAGCTTAATTATTTATTAACGACTAATTATTTAGTCGGCAGGTACGGAAATATTAGTTTCCTTGAGAAAATACAATACCTTTCTATATACAATGTTCGTTGTATAAAAAATTATAACACGTTTTCTGCCCTAAATTCTGTTTGATTTCCGTACTAAAAGTTGTGATGCATCATAAGCGAACTGGAAAAAGAGAAAGAGGCATTCTATCTTTCAACTTTATTAGAATCATCGAGGAGGATCTATCACTTGGCCACCGCGATCACCAGATTAGTCTCATATAGATTTTTCTTATATTGTTTTTTTATTATGAATTTAGTACTTATTTACGAAACACCTGTTTCCTTGCAGGAATAATTAGCAGGAAAAAGGAGCAAGCAGGATATGTTCGAGACACAATTGTTATTTTTAAGAAGGGGCGCCATCCTTTTTGCTGCGGCCATCTTTCCAGTGCGTTGGATTGATCGAGGTGAACCAATGGCATGACTACAGCAATCACCAGATTTTCTTATGCTGATTTTCTGTATGAGTTTTTATTTACGAAATTAGAGCTTATTTACGCAACACCTGTTTCATCGCAATAAGATGTGTTAGGTAGAATTGTTGTGGCAGCAAGATTTGAGCCATTCTATGCTGCGTTAATGTATTGGTTGTCTCAGGCATATGGTGTTTGCTTTAGGCATTGGGCGTAAATATATAACATGGGCTGAAATAAAATATGAATAAAATGATTTCGAATGAATTTTGTTTTGTTTTCATTGTATTAGCATAATTTGAACCCCGTCTACTGGCACGATGTAGCGCTTTCGACACTAAGTTTCTATGTGCTGTTGATACTTTTAGAATGCCTGATTCGCTTCTTATTTTTACACCTTATTTTGAATGATCATGCATATACTATATATATATACACGGCATAAAAAAATAGAAGGACAGTGTTTTTGCCAATTAATATCTCTTATTTTCTCCTAACTACCAGATATTTATGCATATTTAGTTTAATGACCCTTTTTTTTTTTTTTCATTTTAGGCAAAAATAAAACATTTACCACTTATATTAATAATAAAATTAATATACATAATTTCCGATGCGTAAAAAAAAAGTAGAAGGACACTTGCTAATATATTTAATTTAATGAGCTGTTCTTTAGTTAAATAGTGATTTTGTACTTTCTTTTTAAATATGATTTTTTCTTTTATCCTTTTCTGTCAAAAAAATCTAAATTGTTTAAAAGTTGCGCTGTTTCTCCGTTCTCAGAAATGCCTAAGGGAATACCTTTGAAAGATTTTCAAAAGGCCAAATTTACGCATATCAAAATGATGGTAAAAGGTGTCAGAGAGATTGCTCGATTGTTGCAGGTGAGCCCCAATACAGTTTTAAACTTTATCAGAAATCCTTATAAAAATGGAAAGAAGACTGGTAGACCGAAAAAGTTAACACCACGTGATGAAAGAAAAGTTTTTCGTGTGCTTAAGAAGAACAAAGGAAGTGTTTCAAAGGAAAGAAATCAAGCAGGACTTAATCATGTGACGAAACAAACAGTTTACAACTATATTAAAAGATCTAAAAATTCATTTTCAAAAAACGGAAACATCATCCTAAGTGGACACAAGCTCACATTGATAACCGTTTAGCGTGGGCTAAGGAGCACATGTCCTGGACTACAAAATGGACTTCTGTGATATTTTCCGATGAAAACAAATTTAACTTAGACGGTCCAGACGGATATCAGCACTACTGGCATTGTCTGCGGAATGAAGACGAATACTATTCAACACGACAAATGGGAGGAGGGAGTTTAATGGTTTGGTTGGCTGTTGGATACGGAGGAAGGACAAGTCTAGTTTTCTTAAATGGTAGGCAAAAAAATTCAGACTACATTCAAGTGCTTAATTCCGAGCTTCTTCCTTATGGCTCTGACTTGGGGGGGGGGTGAAGAGTGGAAGTTTCAGCAAGACGGAGCTTCCATTCACACCGCGACTGGAGCCAAAAATTGGTTCCTAACAAATAATGTGGATGTTTTACCATGGCCAGCCAAAAGTCCTGACCTTAATATAGTGGAAAACATCTGGGCAATGCTAGTTCGTCGAGTTTATGCTGATGGAAGGCAATTTGATTCGCTAACTCAGCTTCGAGAAGCATTGAATGACTCGTGGGACAATTTTTGTCAAACAGAAGTTCAAACAATCTCTATACAATTCACTTCCAAACAGAATATTTGAAGTTATAAAGGCCAATGGGAAGAACATTCCTTATTAAAATCACTATTTTTTCATTCATTATAATGCTGTCCTTCTACTTTTTTTACAAAGTTTCAAAAGAGAGAAACTATTTTTGTTGCCATTAATATTTTATGTTTGAATATCATAATTCTGATGTTAAAATTGTATTTTTAAACTATTTGTAAAATGTTTCTAATAAAAATTTTTAGTAAAAATAAAATATTTTTCGGTTATTGTTACAAAATCAAGTGTCCTTCTATTTTTTTTTACGTAGTGTATATATATATATAATAATGCCCCACAGACAGATAGATGTCTAGGATGCTTTCGGAGAATACTAGTTCTCCTAAGCAGGACAGCGACCTGATGGCCAACTGGATAGCACTCTAGCCTCTAGCACCGTGTCTAGCCGAAGTCTTCAGGTTCATATCTTCGCGGTGACATGGATGTTTCTTGGTGGTTCGGAATCCACTTTAAACTGTAGGTCATGGTCTGTCTAGCCTAAAGTGTGCACAAGATGACAGTAGAGCGACAAACCAAACCATGTTTGAAGCCCACACACACACCACTGGAGCTCATCTGGGTAACGTTAGAAGTTGGTTGTCTGGTATTTATACTCGTATTTCTGTAAGAAGTGTCACAAATGGTAGATTGGACTAACAGAAATTATCACCATTTGCAGTTGATGCCTTTACTGGCCTCAATGTCATTTGGTCATAAAAAAGATCAATAAGTCCACTGGAAAACCCAGAATGGTGTGCCTTGGAAATTCCTCATGGCAAGAATACCCAAAAATTAGTCCAGCAACATCATGTGGTACCGTGTAGGTAGATGAGGGATATAGAAATGCTTGGTTTGGCTTTCCACTCTACGGTAATTTTTGTGCACACTTTAGTCTAATCAGACCGGGACCTACAGTTTAACATGAAATTTGAATCACAGGCAATCATCCATGCCTTCACCAGTATTTGAACCTGAAGCACCAAAGACCAGAGGGCACTCCAATTGGCCATCAGACATCTATACCATAACGTATTATGAATAAAAAACCTTCACACGAGTTTTCAAGTGTATATATATATATATAATAGTTATCTATGTTTCGTAATATAGCTAGGTAGCGTAATCAAACAATTTTTTTCAGTGAAAAATACTTAAAATAATTATTTAAAGAACAACAGTTAAAAGTATTCAGCATAAACAAGTGTATATATATATATATATATATATATATATATATATATATATATATATATATATATATACACATACATACACCTGGAGACACTCAAATCAGAGTGGTTCGATTCCACCATGGCGGTGGTGAAAGTGGTTAGAGTGCTGTTCAAATGTAAGCGACACAAAGATGTTTTGAAAGAAATTATTATGCATAATTAGTTAGTTTTTATAAAATTATGGATAGCAATGATTACTCTATCTAAATTTCTTTTCGATATTTTGTGTTTTAATTTGCTAATTATTAAAAATTAAAAATTAAAATTTAGTTTGTATTTAATACCCTTCTGAAAATACCTTTCTCCCTAATATACTTATCTTTTTGAATTTGAGCGAATAATTTTCCAGACAATTGATGGTCAAATATTTTTTTATGTGTGGCAAATCTACATCATTAATTACAACTTAATGCCGCAAACAATGCATGCACATGTTTAAATACAGCCCTTTGTTATTATATATTCTAAAATTTACAGGATTCAAAATATTTTGGTTGGCTGGTGTTTGGGATTCCTGGAGCTTTCTAGACTTATCTTCGGTAGAACGATATATAAACAGGTGACAATATGATGAATTGTCGAGTATAATTGAAAAATTACTAAACTAAAGTATTCTGCGGTCTCTAAATATTATTATTAGGAGCATACATTTTTTTTTCCTGGATTGCGGATTTTCCGGGATTATCAATAGATTTTAAGAAATGCAGTTCAATTTAACTATAGGCAAATGAAAAAATCAATAAACCCCTGGACAACCCATGATGTGGACATTGTGAATTCCTCATTACTGAAAGAGGAATACCCAAAATGTGTTCCGCAGCATCCTGTAGTGCCGTGTAGGTAGATGAGGGACATCGCGAGGCTTGGTTTGGTTTGTAGCTGTATGTTCATTTTTGTGCACGCTTTAGGCCAGTCAGACAGCGACCTACAGTTTAACGCGGATTCCAAACCACTCACAAACATCCATGCCCTCACCACGATTCGAACTTGAAACAACAAAGTTCAGAGAGCAATCCAATTGGCAATCAGATTTCTATATCATAAAGTTTTAAGAAGAGAAAACTTCATACGAGTTTTCAGGTGTAGATATATAAATAGAATAGGGGTATAGGTTTTGTAATATATCTTGGTAGCGAATTCAAACAATTTATGAGTAAACAATACTTATTATAATTATTTAAAAGACAATAGTTGAGAAGTATTCAGCATAAACAAATGTAGTACGAAAAAAGGTAATAAAAGGTTCCAAATAAATTTAAGCGAACATTGTTTTAAAATAGATTAAAAGGATGACACATATATGTTAATCACACAACATGTGTTCAACATAATCATGTCTCCCACGCCCAGAAGGTGGAATCGAATCACTCTGATACTCATCAGCTGCGGGTTTGAAGCCCGCACACCAGATCACTGGCACTCATCTGGGCGACACTAGAGTTTTATTATCTGGTATTTATACTGACATTTTTGAAGCAAGTATTAAAAGTGGTAGAGTAATTTCATTTACAGTTTCATATACAGTTTAATTACAGACCGGGATTGTTCAACGCGGATTCAGCAAACATACATGCCACAACCAGGATTTGAACCTAAAGCGCTAAACGCCAGAGCCTTGTAGAATTGGCCATCAGGCGATGCGTTTATCATAACTTTTATGAAAAGAAAAACTGCACACGAGTTTTCAGGTGTATATATATATATGTGTATTTGGTATGTGCATGTATGGAGTTTTCGAGACATCAGATGTTTTCTTTTTGCAGGGAAGGATTTTCAGCCGCAGGCCTTACACTCTACTGTAATATTAGACAGGGACCTATGGTATAGAGACGATTCCGAGCATTGCAAACATTGCTAAAACCATCAGGGTTTTACCTGAAACCTATGGCACTTAACAAAGAGAGTTAGTCGATTACATTTTATCACCATATCTTTTTATTTGTAAAGTGTCATGTACTGAGATTTCATGACCTAGGATTTGAACTTAAAGCACAAACGATTTGACCATTTCAATTTGACATATGTCAAAAATATCAGAACTCTTAAGGAAGTGAAAAATTTTAGACGAGTTTTGAGGTGTATATATATATATATATATATATATATATATATATATACAGAGACAGAGAGAGAGATTAGAGGTCGATGTTTCGTAATACATCTTGGTATCGAAATCTAACAAACTTTATGGGTGGAAAATAATTATTAAAATTTTTATAGGACAATAGTTAAAAATTATTCAGCATAAACAAGTGTACTACGAAGAAAAGTAATAAAAGGTTCCAAATGAATTTAAGCGAGCATTGTTTCAATATAGATTAAAAGAAGGCAGGCAGAGATGTTAAACACACAACATGTGTTCAACATCACCATGACTCCCTCGTCCAGAAGGTGGAATCGAACCACTAAAATATCTAAATAACGTTTTAAATATTGTTTTGGTCATGTATATTAAAGCATATTTAAATTTCTAGTACATGGCACATTACAAATGATACAATAGGTTTCTGGTGCGAGACCCATCAATGCCTTGGATGTTTTAATGATTGGGAATCCGCTTAAATTCGTAGATCCCGATCTAAATGCAAACGTCACTATGTAAAACGAAACATCTTCTTTCTCGAAATCTACCTGTATGCAGACGGCCTTGGCCCCCTTTGGATGTTACGTCAACGAAGAGGAAGATAAAAGGTAATCGCTACCCAACAAAGAGAAGTAAAGAAATCTAAAACCATTATTTACATTTTTAATGATCCTATTAATTTGTAGTTCTTTATTATTTCCTTACCATAATGGTATTAAAAATAAAAAATTTCCATTATTTTTACAAAAATTAAATTAATTATTATTATTTTATGTATTTAAAGGACAATTGTTAAAAAGCATTCAGTGTAAAAGAACAAGTGTATATTCAGTACATAAAAAAGTATTCAGTATAAACAAGTGTACAACGAAGAAAATTAATAAAAGGATCCAAATGAATTTTAGCGAGCATTATCACAAAGTAGATTAAAAAGAGAGCGCATGGTAACTCAACACATAACATGTGTTTAATATCAACATGTCTCTCTCTCCCAGAAGGTGGAATCGAACCACTCTGATTCTCACCAGCTACGGGTTTAAACCCCGCACACCAGACCACTGGCACTCATCTGAGCTACACTAGATGTTGCTTGTGCGATATATATACGTGTATTTTCTAGCATGTGTTAAAAGTGGTAGATTTAACTCCCTGCAGGAATCTCCATTTGTAGTGGATGCCATTACTGGCATTTCTTTCTTGAGTCATTTCCTGTGTTAAGATAAAATGTGCTATAAGATGCTAGGTTAGAATTCATGGTGCCGAAAACAAACAACAATTAGAATTGTAAAATGTTTTAATTTGCATATTGAACAAATCTCATGCCCCTTCTGAAAATACCTTTCTTTCCTATTACGCCCATCTTTTACAATTTGGTCGATTTAGGCGCTTGCCAACTTTCCACGCAATTGGTGCTCACATTGTTTCTCATGTGTGACATTTCTAAATCTTTTCCTGCATTTTAATGCCACAAACAATGTTTGCACATTTTAATTTGATCCTTTTTAAATGCATATTTTCAAATTTACAGGATCTAAAATATTTTGGTAGGTTGGCGTTTGATTCCTGGAGCTTTCTAGCCTCCAATGACCTCATTTCTGGTTGAACGAGGTATAAACAGTTGACTAGGAGGTTAATTGCGCAGTATAAATGAAAAAAAAAAATACAGAATTAAAAAATATTTTGCTGTCTTTAAATATTATTATTAGGAAATTAAATTTCAACTTCTTGGATTGCGATATTAATTATAGTATTATATTATGCGTATTAATTATGGTATTAGATTGCGGCTTAAGGAAGTCTTTAAGCACTGACAATAGCTAAAAAGTATTCAGCATAAACAAATGTGTGCGTGTGTAGTACGTACAAAAGTAATAAAAGGTTCCAAATAAAATTAAGCGAACATTGTATCAAAATAGATTAAAAGGAACTCATGGGATTGAAACACATAACATGTGTTCAATATAACATGACTCCTTTGTCCAGACATGAACCTCCTTTGTGAAACGAAGGATAAGAATGGAAAGGATTAAGGTATGTACTGATATATTGACACTGGAACTTTTAATTCGGTTTTTCTTGTTAATTTTGGAACGAATTTTCCAGTTCGAGGAATTGTGAATATTCCCGGTGTTCTCCGGTGTTTTAATGAATCAGGCCACCTCTTACGAAAGGAGTTAACAAATTTAAGAAAGACGTGGCCCGCTCAGGAGAACTAGTATTCTATGAAATCACCCTAGTCATCTATATTCCTGTGGAATATTATTATCATATATATATGCGCGATAAACTGTAGGGGATTTTACCCTGTTTAAAACGTTAGAAAAGAAATTTACGAAACGAATTACTTCTACAATACTTGAAAAAATGGGGTGGAGTATCATTATTTGTAGCCTCCGAAGTTTTCAATTTTTTTTGTATGAGCACTTTGCATGCTTTGTAAATGTGGCGGTAATAACTTGGCATTTTGCAATTTTTTACCAGTATGTAAACTTTATAAAATTAATTAAATTTAAAAAAAATAAACTCTCCCCCCATTTGTTGCAAGAATAAAGATATTTCCGTACCTGCCGGTTTAATAATTACTGCTTATTAATTAGTTAATATTTAGAGCGTGAAATGACTCAAAAAGAAATGCGAATAAAAGTATCAACTTGTAAGAAGTTTAATCTGCCACTTTTAATACTTGCTTCAGAAATGCCAGTATAAATACCAGATAACAAACTCCTGATGTTACCCAGATGTACACCAGTGATCTGGTGTGTGGCCTTCAAACCCGTAGCTGATAACAATCGGAGTGGTTCGATTCCACCTTCTGCGCTAGGGAGTCATGGTGACTTTGAACGGATATTATTTGGTTCAAAGGACTGTGATTGCCTTTTAAGTTATCCTGAAACAATGCTGGCTTAAATTCATTTCGAACATTTTATTCCTTATCTTGGTAGTACACTTAATTATATTAAGAATTTTTTACCTCAAATAATTATTTGATTTACCTACCCAGATATATTACAAAACAAAAAAATTTAAATGCAATGATTGGGCCTTTAATGCCCTTTTAGAATATCGGCACTTTGTACTTAATTTTATTACTGTAGGACTATTGAATATCTATTGGCAGCTACGCAGAAGACTTAAATTTACTAACGGGTTTGAAAGAATGCTTTTCTATATTTGTACAGCAAATGTCAGGAATAAATTAATGTGGGTGACAATCTGAAATATTTATCAGTTTTCACCTCCTTTACCTGAGACGTGGGATGAGAACGTTAAGGATAATGTATGTACTGATCTATAGACACTGAACATTCCCTTGAGTTCCTAGGGAATTCCCGATTTTACGACATTACGATTTAACAAATTTATGAAAGACGTGGCCCTCGTAGGAGAACTAGTATTCGATAAAGGCAGCCTAGTCATCTACATTCCTGTGTTATATTATTATTATATATATATGCAGAATAAACTGTAAGGGGATTTTATCCCGTTTAAAACGTTACAAAAGAAATTTACGAAATGAATTACTTCTACGATACTTTGAAAAAATGGTTTAGAGTGTCATCATTTGTGGCCTCCGAAGTTTTCAATTTTTTTTTTTTTTATATGTGCGTTTTGCATGATTTGGAAGTGTAGGGGTAACTTGATTATGCTAAATACTTTTTAACTATAGTCAATAATTATAATAAGTATTTTTCACTCAAGTAAATAATTGTTTATTTTTCGCTACCAAGATATATTAGAAAACATAGATAATTATTATATATATACGAAAACTCGTGTGATGGTTTTCTCTTCAAAAACGATACCGGATGGCCCAATTGGACAGCGGTCTGGCGTTTGGTGGTTTAGGTTTAAATCATGGTGGTGGCATGTCAGTTTGTCAGTAATTCGGAATCCACTTTAAACTGTAGGTTCCGGTCTGATTAGCCTAAAGTGTTCACAAAAATGACCATAGAGCGACAAACCAAACCAAGCATCGCGATATCCTCATCTAGTTACACGTTACTACAGGATGCTGCGACACTCAGTTTTTTGGGTATTCTTGCCATGAGGGATACCCAAGGCACACCACTGTCTGGTAATGGGGCTTTTTATATTTTTTCTAACCAAATGACATTGTTGCCAGTAATGACATCAAATGCAAATGATGATACTTCCTGGTAATTTAATCTACCATTTTTACCAAGTTGACAGTTAAATAGTCTACATCTTTCTTTTAAATAATTTTAAAAGAGTGCTACCTTAAACCAATTGAGGTTACTCATTCTTTGGTTGTTAAGTGGCCTATAGTAATATATATGCTTGCCTATGAGAGTGTGTATGTATTCTCCACTCTAAAACAAAGGACCCTTAATTACACAAAAGAAAGTTCCAAATCGGGGACCAAAGTACTAAAGGCATCTATAAGTTTAAAAGCTAGTATCAAATTGAATTCATTAATTTTTTAAAGTCAACAATTGTGCTTTAACGTTCTTTTGGAATATTGGGCACTTTATACTAAATTTAATTATTATCGGATAATTTTATTATTATTGTCAGTTACTGATATGACTCAAATTTATTAATAGTTTGGAAGGAAAGTGTTTGTATTTTTGTACATTAATTTTAAAAATAAACTCATATGGAAGACAATCTGAAGTATGCATTTGCATAGTTTTTACCTGAAACGGAGGATAAGTACGTAACGGATTAGTTATGTACGGATATATGGACACTGGAATTTTCAATTCGGTTCGAACGAATTTTTCAGTTCGATAACTGACATTTTTAATACATAATATTTTAAATTTTAGCAAATAAACATGTTTATTACCTCTGTAACTTGATTTTTAAGTATGATCTTCTGAAGTATGTACTTGCACAGTTTTCACCTCGTTTACCTGAAACGGAGGATAAAACGTAAAGCATAATGTATGTACGGATATATGGAATTTTCAATTCGGTTTATCTTTTTCAACTTTCGAACGAATTTTCCGATGAAATGTGAATATTTCCTAGTGTTAATAGGAATTCCCCAGGATTTTTAATGGATCAGGTCAGCTCTTACGACAGGAGTTAACAAATTTATAAAAAAAGTGGCTGATTTGGAGAATTTGTATTCTATCTATGAACCCTAGTCATCTATCTGTCTGTGGCATATTATTATTGTATATACAGTAGAATCTCTTAAATCGAACCTCGATAAGTCGAAAAACCTCCAGAAGCTCGAAACAATTTTAGGTTCCTTCCCTTCAAGCCCCAAAAGCTCCATGACTCGAAATTCCAACCCTCTATATGTCGAAATAATGAGTCAATCCCCACAAGCCATTTTGGTATATATTTTTGCTCCGTAACTCGAAAAAAACATTCGACCTCTGTATCTCGAACGTTAACAATATTTAATTTTACAATATTTTTTACAACCTTTACAACTCGATCATTTGAGACTGTTTACCTCTATAGCTCGAAAAAAAATTACCGACAATGCACGTTATTGTTTCATAGAAAACGATGTATGAGTATACAGTAAATAGAATAACCAATTCTATGAAATAGCAACTCGGTAGAAAAAGAATTTACTGCTCTTTATAACTTAGATAATGCTATAGATAGAGAACGATCGAATTGTCTAAAGCAAAAAAAAATAATAAATAAATAATAATTATTATTATTTATTTATTATTAATTGAATTATTATTAAATTGACTTTTTGATTTTTTAATACATAATATTTTTAATTTTTGCAAACAAATATGTTTATTACCTCTGTAACTTGAATTTTTATTTATTTTACTTGTCTAACACAAAATGAGACGCAATTGTAAACACAGAATCTAAACCTCTACAAGTCCAATAATTCCTTACAAAATCCGCGTAAGTCGAAAACTCTGTAACTCGAATTATTTGGCGTCTCCCTTGAAGTTCGACTTACCGAAGTTCTACTGTATATGCAGGATAAATTGTAGGAGATTTCATGCTGTTTAAAACATTGCATCAGAGAATAAATTTATGCAATGAATTGTTTCTACTTTACTTCTAAAAAATTAAGTAGAGTGTCCTCGTTTGAAGACTCCGAAGTTTTTGATATTTTTTTGTGCGTGCGTTTTGCATGATTTGGAATTGTGCTGTAATAACTTGGTATTTTGCAATTTTATACCATTATATAAACTTTAAACAATTAATTAAATTTAAAAAATAAACTTTTACCCCATTTGTCGCAAGAAAAAAATTATTTCCGTACATGCCGACTGTGTAATTAATGCTTATTAATTATGTAATAGCGTGATATGACTCAAGAAAGAAATAAAGGGTATCAACTTGTAAGAAGTTTAATCTACCACATTTAATACTTGCTGCATACATGCCAATATAAATATCAGTCAACCAACTTCTAGTGTTGCCCAGATGAGCGCCAGTGGTCTGGTGTGCGGCCTTCAATCCCGTAGCTGATAAGATTATGAGTGGTTCGATTTCCCCCTTCCAGGCGTGAAAGACGTGGGTAGTGTGGACATGAAGTTCACAGGTGCATTCTATCCGTCTTTCTTTTAAGTAATGTTAAAGGAACGCTGCCTTAAACCGATTGAGATTACCACATCCTCACGTTGTTAACTGGCCCATAGTAATTGTTTGTACTCTTGCCAATGAGATTGTATACGCAATCTCCACTTTAAAACAAAGACTCGTTCTTACATAAACATAAGTTTGAAATCTGTGACTCACAATGAAAAGAACAAAAGGCCTCTGTAAGTCAAATAAATAAAAAGCCAATACCAAATTGAATTTTTAAATACCATATTTGTGCCATTAATTTTCTTTTTGGAATATCGGGACATTGTACAACATTTAATTACAATCGGACTATTTAATATATATTGGCAGCTACAGATAAGACTCAAATTTACTAATGGGATTGAATTAATGCTTTTCTATCTGTGCACAGCAATGTTAGGAATGAACTTTTACGGGCGATAATCTATAGTATTTGAACAGTTTTTACTTCCTTTACCTGAAACGGGGATAAGAACGTAAGGGATAATGTATGTACGAATATATCGTCACTGGTACTTTTAATTCGGTTTTTCCAATTAAAGGAAGTGTGAATAGTGTTTCTAGCGAATTCTCCGCTGTTTAATTTATCAGGTCACCTCTTACGACAAGAGTTAACAAATTTATGAAAGACGTGGGCGCTTAGGAGAACTAGTATTCTATCAAAACACCCTAGTCATCTATCTGTCTATGGTATATTATTATCATATATATATATATATGCAGGATAAGCTACAGGATTTTATCCTGTTTAAGACATTAGAAAAGAAATTTACGAAATGAATTATTTCTACGATACTTCGAAAAATGGGGTAGAGTATCATCATTTGTAGCCTCTGAAGTTTTCAATTTTTTATTGTGTGTGTGTTTTGAATGATTTGGGTGTGTCGGGGTAATAGCTTGGTATTTTGCAATTTAGAACCAGTATATAAACTAAAAAAAATTAATTAAATTTAAAAAAATAAATATTTCCTACCTGCCGATTGAATAATTAATGCTTATTAATTAATTAATATTTAGAGCGTGAAATGACTCCAGAAAGAAATGCGAATAAAGGCATCAACTTGTAAGAAGTCTAATCTACCAATTTTAATACTTGCTGCATAAATATCAGCATAAATACCAGACAGCCAACTTCTAGCTGATGAGAGTCAGAGTGGTCCGATTCCACCTTCTGGGCGTGAAAGACATGGGTAATGTGGACATGAAATTCATAGGTGCATGCTACCTGTCTTTCTTTTAAGTAACTTTAGAAGAACGCTGCCTTAAACCAATTGAGATTGCTACATTATCTCGTTGTTAACTACCATATAGTAATTTTTTATACTCTTGCCTATGAGATTGTTTATGTAATTTCTACTCTGAAACAAAGAACCTTTTTTACATAAAACCTAAATTTGAAATCTGTGACTCACAAAGAAAAGGACCAAAGACATCTGTAAGTGAAACAAACTTTGAAATTTGTATCAAATTGAATTCACTAAATTTTTAAGTACCATAATTGCGCCATTAATTTTCTTTTGGAATATCTGCACTTTATACTATATTTAATTGTCGGTTTATTTAATATCTATTGGCACCAATGGTGTTGAAGAAATTCGTTTGTATTTTTGCACAGAAATTTTAAATAAACTTATGTGGGTGACAATTTGAAGTATTTTCAAAGTTTTCACCTGCTTTACCTGAAACGGAGGATAAGAAAGTAAGGGATAACACATGTACGGATATATTGGCACTGGAACGTTTAATTCTGTTTCTCTTGTTAACTTTCGAACGAATTTTACTAATTCAAGGAAGTGTGAATATTCCCTAGTGTTCCTAGCGAATTCCCCGGTTTAATTGATCAGGTCATCCCATACGAAAGGAGTTAACACATTTATGAAAGATGTGGCCCGCTTACAAGAACTAGTATTCCAACAAGGCACCCTGGTCATCTATCTTCCTGTGGTATATTATTACATATATATATATCTATATATATATATATATATATATATGTAGAATAAACTGTAGAAGACTTCATCCTGTTTAAAGCAATGCTTTAGAGAATAAATTTATGCAATGAATTGTTTCTACGATACTAAAATGAGGTAGAGTGTCATCGTTTGCAGCCTCCAAAGTTTTCCATTTTTCTTTGTGTGCGTTTTGCTCGCTTTGGAATTACTGGATGATAAGTCGATAGTTTACAGTTTATTTTTGAATAAGAAAATGAAATTAAAAAATAAGAAATAAACTGTTTCCCTTCAACCCCGAGCACTTTTTCATGCTTTTACCAAACATGCCAGTCTATGTTTCCGTACTTACCGAGTCAATATTTATAGCGTATCGTTGCATGCAAATGAATGCGAAAATATAAATTGCAACTGTAAAGGAATAAATGAACCTAATTGTAAATGAACGAATGCGAACCAGTCAAGAAAGAAATACAAACATTGGCCTCAACTGCATATGGGGGATATTTGCAGGTAGTTTAATCTACCACTTTTAATACTTGCTCCATATATACCAATATAAATAGCAGGCAACAAGCTTCTAGTGTCGCCCTGAAGAGTACCAGTGGTCTGGTGTGCGGGCTTCAAACCCGCAGCTGATTAGTATCAGAGTGGTTCGATTCCACCTTCTGGGCTAGGGAATCATGGTTGTGATAAACGGATGTTATACGTTTTCCAGGCCTGTGATTACCTTTTAAGTTATTTTGAAACAATGCTCGCTTAATTTCATTTCAAACATTTTATTACTCATCTCTGCAGTACACTTAATTATATTAATTATTTTTGTCTTAAAAATATTGTTTGATTTAGCTACCAAGATAAATTACAAAACATTTTTTAAATGCAATGATTGGGCCTTTAATGCTCTTTTGGAATATCGGCACTTTTTATACTATATTTAATTGTCGGTTTATTTAATATCTATTGGCACCAATGGTGTTGAAGAAATTCGTTTGTATTTTTGCACAGAAATTTTAAATAAACTCATGTGGGTGACAATTTGAAGTATTTTCAAAGTTTTCACCTGCTTTACCTGAAACGGAGGATAAGAAAGTAAGGGATAACACATGTACGGATATATTGGCACTGGAACGTTTAATTCTGTTTCTCTTGTTAACTTTCGAACGAATTTTACTAATTCAAGGAAGTGTGAATATTCCTAGTGTTCCTAGCGAATTCCCGGTTTAATTGATCAGGTCATCCCATACGAAAGGAGTTAACACATTTATGAAAGATGTGGCCCGCTTACAAGAACTAGTATTCCAACAAGGCACCCTGGTCATCTATCTTCCTGTGGTATATATTATATGCATATATATCTATATATATATATATATGTATATATATGTAGAATAAACTGTAGAAGACTTCCTCCTGTTTAAAGCAATGCTTTAGAGAATAAATTTATGCAATGAATTGTTTCTACGATACTAAAATGAGGTAGAGTGTCATCGTTTGCAGCCTCCAAAGTTTTCCATTTTTCTTTGTGTGCGTTTTGCTCGCTTTGGAATTACTCGATGATAAGAAGATAGTTTACAGTTTATTTTTGAATATAGAAAATGAAATTAAAAAATAAGAAATAAACTGTTCCCCCTTCAACCCCGAGCACTTTTTCATGCTTTTACCAAACATGCCAGTCTATGTTTCCGTACTTATCGAGTCAATATTTATAGCGTATCGTTGCATGCAAATGAATGCGAAAATATAAATTGCAACTGTAAAGGAATAAATGAACCTAATTGTAAATGAACGAATGCGAACCAGTCAAGAAAGAAATACAAACATTGGCCTCAACTGCATATGGGGATATTTGCAGGTAGTTTAATCTACCACTTTTAATACTTGCTCCATATATACCAATATAAATAGCAGACAACAAGCTCCTAGTGTCGCCCAGAAGAGTGCCAGTGGTCTGGTGTGCGGGCTTCAAACCCGCAGCTGATGAGTATCAGAGTGGTTCGATTCCACCTTCTGGGCTGAGGGAATCATGGTTGTGATAAACGGATGTTATACGTTTTCCAGGACTGTGATTACCTTTTAAGTTATTTTGAAACAATGCTCGCTTAATTTCATTTCAAACATTTTATTACTGATCTTTGCAGTACACTTAATTATATTAATTATTTTTGTCTTAAAATATTGTTTGATTTAGCTACCAAGATAAATTACAAAACATTTTTAAATGCAATGATTGGGCCTTTAATGCTCTTTTGGAATATCGGCACTTTGTACTAAATTTAATTATTATCCGACTATTTAATATCTATTTGTAGCTACGCAGAAGACTTAATTTTACTAATGGGTTTGAAGGAATGCAATTCTGTATTTGTACAGTAATTTAAGAAATAAACTCACATGGGCGACAAAGTGAAGTATCTGCATGTGACAATGTGAAGAACATGACGGTAATGTATGTACGGATATATCAACATTGGAATTTTCAATTAGGTTTCTCTTGTCACCTTTCGAACAAATTTTCCAATTCGAGGAATTGTGAATATTCCCTAGGGTTCCTAGGGAATTCCCAGGGTTTAACGATCAGGTCATCTCTTTAGTTATCGAAAAGCTTTACCCACTCATTCCACGAAATAGTCACATCACTATAGACACTAAAATTGATATTTATAGGGTCTACATGCGTCCTATTATTATATATGCTAGTCAAATATGGGGATCCGCCAACAATCTAAATTTTGTAGAACAAGATCTTGAGCATGACAGTTGATGGTACATACGAAATAATGACATTTCGGCTGATTTGGAACATTACTACGCTAAGAATTTTATTCACAAATTAGAACACGTTTTTATAATAACACTCCCTACAATCCAAATCCCTTTAGTTAAAAGATTACCTGAATATGACATAACCAACAATAGAAGTCCGCGCACCTCTCTGAACATACTAAATAAATAAATGTTTTATTCAGCTCTCTCTATGTGGTCATTTTATTCTATATTTCGTTTTTAATTCATTCACTGAGCAAGCCATTTCTCTTATCATTTGCCCTCAAAGGAACCATCAAGATAGAGGCATATGAAGGTTAACCCTGCCAAAATGCCTCAATAATGTCAAACTGTCTGTCTGTCGTTTAAAGGTTTTCTCTTCATAAAACATTATGATACAGATGGCCGATGGCGAATTGGGCAGCGCTGTGGCCTTTGGTGCTCTAGATTCAAATCCTGGCTGTGTCATGGATGTTTGTTAGTGGTTTTAATCTACTTTAAACTGCTGGTCCCGGTCTCATTAGCCTAAAATGTGCACAAAAAGGACCGTAGGGCGATAAACCAAACCAAACGACGCGATATCTCTCATCTAGTTACACGTTACTACAGGATACTGCGGTACTCGATTTGTGTATTCTTGCCATGAGGAATTCCCAAGGTTCACCATGGGCTGTCCAGAGGGCTTATTGTTTTTCATGACCAAATGAGATAGACGTCAATAATGACATCATCTACAGTTGGTGACACTTGGTGGTAGTTTAATCTACCATTTTCCACAATTCCTACAGAAATACCAATATAAATACCAGACAGCAAATTTCTCATGTCACCCACTGACACTTAAACTTAAGGGCAATATCAACCGATGCCGTACTTTACACTTGGAAATGCCCTAACATTACTACCTATAATTATCCTACTTCAAGGTCAAATTACGCAAAATACCTTGAAGTCATATTCGAGAAATGCCTTACATATCACTAGTATATTAATCATATTAAGAATAAATTTAATTTAGTTATCGAAAAGCTATACCAGATAGACGCTAACGGCTGTAGCGCAGCCACGGAGCTTCACCAAAACTCAAATCATCATAAAAACTATACCCACTCATTGCTCGAAATAGTCTCACAACCATAGGCGTCCCGGTCTGTAACGAAACTGTAAATGAAATTACTCTATCACTTTTAACGTTTGCTTCAGAAATGTCAGTAAAAATTTCATATACACAACTTCTAGTGCCGACCAGATGAGAGCCAGTGGTCTGGTGTGCAAGCTTCAAACCCGTAGCTGATGAGAATCAGAGTGGTTCGATTCCACCTTATGGGCGAGCGAAGTTGTACAGCAATGTTAGAAATAAATTCATATTCACGACAATCTGAAGTATATAGACACTGGAACATTTAGTTCGGTCTCTCTTGTGAATTTTCGATAGAATTTTGAATTGTGAATATTACGTAGGGTTCCTAGGAATATACCCCGGTGTGTTAATGGATCAGGTCACTTAATAAGACAGGAGTTAACAAATTTATGAAAATCGTGGTCCGCTAAGGAGAACTAGTAATTTGTCATCGTCTAGTAATCTATCTGTCTGTGGTATCTTATTAAATATATATACAGGATTAAACTATACGGGATTTCACCCTGTTTAAAACTATGCAATGCAGAATAAATTTATGCATGAATTTTTTGCTACGATACTTCTGAAAAGTGAAGCAGAGTGTCCTCGTTTGCAGCCTCCAAAGTTTTCCATTTTTCGTTGTGTACGTTTTGTAATGGAATTACGGGATGATAAGTCGATAGTTTACAGTTTATTTTTGAATAAAGAACAAATGAAATTAAAAGTTAAAAAAATAAACTTTTATCCATTCCCCAACGAGCAGTTATTCATGCTTTTACCCAACATGATAATCTATGTTTCCGCACATAAAGAGTGAATATTTATAGCGTTGTTGTTACACGCGAAAGAATGCAAAAAATAAATTGTAACTGTAAATGAATAAATAAACGAATTCGAAATACGAATGACTCAAGCAAGAAATGCGAATAATGGCAACAATTGCATATGCGGCTATTTGCAGGTAGTTTACCACTTTTACCACTTGCTTCTGAAATACCAGTATAAATACCAGACAACAAGCTTCTAGATAGTTTCTAGTGCCAGTGGTCTGGTGTGCGGCCTTCAAACCCGTAGCAGATGAGAGTCTGAGTGCTTCGATTTCACCTTCTGGGCGTGGGAATCATGGTGATGCTGAACGGCTGCTGTGAGTTTAACAACCTATGAGTTCCTTTTAATCTATTTTGAAACAGTGCTTGCTGTTGTCCTTTAAATAATTACAATCAGTTTTTTTTTTATTCAAAAATATTTTTTGATTTCGCTACCAAGCTATATTACAAAACATATATAACTATTATATATATATATATATATATATACATATATAACTCTTATATATATATATATATATAACTCTTATATATATATATATATATATATATATATATATAATATATATATATATATAACTATATATATATATATATATAACTATTATATATATATATATATATATACATACACATGGAGACGCTCAAATCAGAGTGGTTCGATTCCACCATGGCGGTGGTGAAAGGAAGTTGGGAGTTTTATGGCGCTATGAGCTCCTTTTTAAGCTATTTTGAAATAATGGCCGCTTAAATTGATTTGGAATATTTTGTTACTTATCTACGAAGTACACTTGTTTATGCTGAATACTTTTAACTGTTGTCCTTTAAATAATTATGTTAAGTATTTTTCACTGAAAAAAATTGTTTGATTACGCTACCTAGCTATATTACGAAACATAGATAACTATTATATATATATATATACACTTGAAAACTCGTGTGAAGGTTTTTTATTCATAATACGTTATGGTATAGATGTCTGATGGCCAATTGGAGTGCCCTGGTCTTTGGTGCTTCAGGTTCAAATACTGGTGAAGGCATGGATGATTGCCTGTGATTCAAATTTCATGTTAAACTGTAGGTCCCGGTCTGATTCGACTAAAGTGTGCACAAAAATGTGTGGACTAATTTTTGGGTATTCTTGCCATGAGGAATTTCCAAGGCACACCATTCTGGGTTTTCCAGTGGACTTATTGATCTTTTATGACCAAATGACATTGAGGCCAGTAAAGGCATCAACTGCAAATGGTGATAATTTCTGTTAGTCCAATCTACCATTTGTGACACTTACAGAAATACGAGTATAAATACCAGACAACCAACTTCTAACGTTGCCCAGATGAGCTCCAGTGGTCTGGTGTGTGGGCTTCAAACATGGTTTGGTTTGTCGCTCTACTGTCATCTTGTGCACACTTTAGGCAAACAGACCGTGACCTACAGTTTAAAGTGGATTCCGAACCACCAAGAAACATCCATGTCACCGCGAAGATATGAACCTGAAGACTTCGGCTAGACACGGTGCTAGAGGCTAGAGTGCTATCCAGTTGGCCATCAGGTCGCTGTCCCGCTTAGGAGAACTAGTATTCTCCGAAAGCATCCTAGTCATCTATCTGTCTGTGGGGCATTATTATATATATATACACTACGTAAAAAGTAGAAGGACACTTGATTTTGTAACAATAACCGAAAAATATTTTATTTTTACTAAAAATTTTTATTAGAAACATTTTACAAATAGTTTAAAAATACAATTTTAACATCAGAATTATGATATTCAAACATAAAATATTAATGGCAACAAAAATAGTTTCTCTTTTGAAACTTTGTAAAAAAAGTAGAAGGACAGCATTATAATGAATGAAAAATAGTGATTTTAATAAGGAATGTTCTTCCCATTGGCCTTTATAACTTCAAATATTCTGTTTGGAAGTGAATTGTATAGAGATTGTTTGAACTTCTGTTTGACAAAAATTGTCCCACGAGTCATTCAATGCTTCTCGAAGCTGAGTTAGCGAATCAAATTGCCTTCCATCAGCATAAACTCGACGAACTAGCATTGCCCAGATGTTTTCCACTATATTAAGGTCAGGACTTTTGGCTGGCCATGGTAAAACATCCACATTATTTGTTAGGAACCAATTTTTGGCTCCAGTCGCGGTGTGAATGGAAGCTCCGTCTTGCTGAAACTTCCACTCTTCACCCCCCAAGTCAGAGCCATAAGGAAGAAGCTCGGAATTAAGCACTTGAATGTAGTCTGAATTTTTTGCCTACCATTTAAGAAAACTAGACTTGTCCTTCCTCCGTATCCAACAGCCAACCAAACCATTAAACTCCCTCCTCCCATTTGTCGTGTTGAATAGTATTCGTCTTCATTCCGCAGACAATGCCAGTAGTGCTGATATCCGTCTGGACCGTCTAAGTTAAATTTGTTTTCATCGGAAAATATCACAGAAGTCCATTCTGTAGTCCAGGACATGTGCTCCTTAGCCCACGCTAAACGGTTATCAATGTGAGCTTGTGTCCACTTAGGATGATGTTTCCGTTTTTTGAAAATGAATTTTTTAGATCTTTTAATATAGTTGTAAACTGTTTGTTTCGTCACATGATTAAGTCCTGCTTGATTTCTTTCCTTTGAAACACTTCCTTTGTTCTTCTTAAGCACACGAAAAACTTTTCTTTCATCACGTGGTGTTAACTTTTTCGGTCTACCAGTCTTCTTTCCATTTTTATAAGGATTTCTGATAAAGTTTAAAACTGTATTGGGGCTCACCTGCAACAATCGAGCAATCTCTCTGACACCTTTACCATCATTTTGATATGCGTAAATTTGGCCTTTTTGAAAATCGTTCAAAGGTATTCCCTTAGGCATTTCTGAGAACGGAGAAACAGCGCAACTTTTAAACAAATTAGATTTTTTTGACAGAAAAGGATAAAACAAAGTACAAAATCACTATTTAACTAATGAACAGCTCATTAAATTAAACATATTAGCAAGTGTCCTTCTACTTTTTTTACTCATCGGAAATTATATATATTAATTTTATTATTAATATTAGTGGTAGATGTTAATTTTTGCCTAAAATGAAAAAAAAGGGTCATTAAACTAAATATGCATAAATATCTGGTAGTTAGGGAGAAAATAAGAGATATTAATTGGCAAAAACACTGTCCTTCTATTTTTTTATGCCGTGTATATGCATGATCATTCAAAATAAGGTGTCGAAAATAAGAGGCGAATCAGGCATTCTAAAAGTATCAACAGCACATAGAAACTTAGTGTCGAAAGCGCTACATCGTGCCAGTAGACGGGGGTTCAAATTATGCTAATACAATGAAAAACAAACAAAATTCATTCGAAATCATTTTATTCATATTTTATTTCAGCCCATGTTATATATTTACGCCCAATGCCTAAAGCAAACACCATATGCCTGGAGACAACCAATACATTAACGCAGCATAGAATGGCTCAAATCTTGCTGCCACAACAATTCTACCTAACACATCTTATTGCGATGAAACAGGTGTTCCGTAAATAAGCTCTAATTTCGTAAATAAAAACTCAAACAGAAAATCAGCATAAGAAAATCTGGTGATTGCTGTAGTTATGCCATTGGTTCACCTCGATCAATCCAACGCACGGGAAAGATGGCCGCAACAAAAGGATGGCGCACCTTCTTAAAAATAACAATTGTATCTCGAACATATCCTGCTTGCTCCTTTTTCCTGCTAATTATTCCTGCAAAGAAACAGGTGTTTCGTAAATAAGTACTAAATTCATAATAAAAAGACAATATAAGGAAAATCTATATGAGACTAATCTGGTGATCGCGGTAGCCAAGTGATAGATCCTCCTCGATAATTCTAATAAACTTGAAAGATAGAATGCCTGTTTCCTTTTTTCCAGTTCGCTTATGATACATCAAAACTTTTAGTAGGGAAATCAAACAGAATTTAGGGCAGAAAAACGTGTTATAATTTTTTATACAACGAACGCTGTATATAGAAAGGTATTGTATTTGTCTCAAGGAAACTAATATTTCCATACCTGCCGACTAAATAATTAGCCGTTAATAAATAATTAAGCTATAGTATGCGAAATGACTCAACTGCATATGTTGATATTTGCAAATAGTTTAATCTACCACTTTTAACACTTACTACAGAAATACCAGTATAAATACCCGACAACGAACTTCTAGTGTCGTCCAGATGAGCGCCGGTGGTCTGGTACGAATTTCAAAACCCGTGGCTGATGAGAATCAGAGTGGTTCGATTCCACCTTCTGGGCGAGGGAGTCATGGTGATATTAAACACATACCGTGTGTTTAAGGCCTATGAGTACCTTTTAGTTTATTTTGAAACAATGCTCGCTAAAATTCATTTATATCCTTTTATTACTTTTTCATCGTCGCACACTAGATTATGCTGAATACTTTTTAATTTGGGCTTTTAAATGCACTGACTTAATTTGTTAATCTTCGTTAATTGACTAATATTTAATGCGTGAAATGAGTGAAGGAAGAACTACCACTAATGGAAACCACTGCAAATATTGGTTCTTGCTGGCAGTTTAATCTATCAATTTTGACACTTGCTACACAAATACTAGTACAAATACCACACAACAAGCATATAATGTCCCCCAGATGAGCGCCAGTGGTCTGGTGTGCGGGCTTCAAACCCGTAGCTGATGAGAACCTGAGTGGTTCGATTCCACCTTCTGGGCGAGGAAGGCATGGTTGTATTAATCTGAACTTGACAGGTGAATACTACCATGCGTTTCTTTTAAGCTATTTTAAAGCACTGGTCTCTTAAAATTATTTGGAACTTTTTACAACTTTCCCTCGTTGTAAACTTCTTATGCTGAATATTTTTTTGATTTTCCTATCAAGATTTATTACAAAACATACACCTCTCTTATATATATATATATATAGAAAAACTCGTGTAAAGTTTTTTGCATTTGTCATTATGAAACGTTATGATAGGAGCACAAAAGAACTTAGAAAAAGCAAAGGTTCAGTGCATCTTGAGTAAAGTCGTTGGTCTTGATTTTTAATGCCAAATTTAATCCTCATTAAAAATATTCATTAAACTCAATGGTATATGGAGGATTGCTCAAGATTGATTGATTGGGTTTGATTTGATTTGATTTGTTTTGCCTCTCTACAGTCATTTTAGGCACACTTTAGGCTAATTAGACTGGAGCCTGCAGCTTAACGTGGATTCCTGGCCGCTGACAAACATCCAAGCTACCCTTCAGGATTCGAAGTCTGTGGTAACGCTAGAAGAGGAGTGAACTTGTTTTTGTTGAGCTATGATGACATTCTTGTTTTTTTATTTCGTTTTCTTATCAAAAGATTACAGTATTACTGCTCATATCCGCAATGCGATATACCCCATCTTCCTGCATGACACTACATTCTCTATAGGTCTTACAATGTATTCAATATATTTTTAAGTGGCCAGCACAGGAAAAAAAAAAATAATGGGAAATTTTTCATTTAAACGCAATTATGTTAATGAAATTAAAAAAACTATAATTTCATAGAAAGGTTTAAAAGGTAAATATTGATTTTAGATCTCTTTATTTCTGTTTGTTGGTTAGTGATCACCTTTTATCTTATTCTTCTTCATTGACGAAACAGCCCAGGGTGAGCCAAGGATGCTTGCCTACTGGCAGATTTCGAGACATTAATTTTTTTTTTTTTCTTTATAGGGTAGGGTCGTCAGCCCTTAGCCTGACACTCTACTGTAATTTGAGTTCGGGAACTGCAGTTTAAAGTGGATTCCGAACGATTATACTAAAAATCGATGGCACTTTCGAGATCGAACCCGAAAACTGTGGCACTGAGCACATAGAGCTAGTTGGTTACATTTTATCATCATATCTTTTTTTATTTGTAATGTGTCATGGACTAAAAATTAATATGCTTTAATACAAATAACCAAACAATATTTAAAACTTCATTTAGATATCAGTTTCAAATTATTCTCATTTGTATCGATTTTTGTAATTTTAATTTATTTTCTAAAACAGTGTAATAGAATGCATTTCTCTTTTTTATGCCATTTTGCACAGGTTATGACGCAATTCTTGTTATTGAAATCAAACAACGTTTAGAACTGAAAACGTGTTATAATTTTTTTTATGGAACAGATGTTCGATTACATTTATTGCAAATTTATTTAAATACTATACGTATTCAATAATTATTCCTTAATTATTAATTTATCTTACCACATGAAATGACACAATAAAGAAATATTAGTAATGGCAACAACTAATGGAGATACTTGCAAGTGCACTTGCTTGTTGATATTCAAGTAGTTTAATCTACCACTTTTAATACTTGCCACAGAAATGCTCGTATAAGTACCAGACAATCTACTTCTAGTGTCGCCCAGATGAGCGCCAGTGGTCTAGTGTGCGGACTTCAACCCCGTAGCTGATGAGAATCTGAGTGGTTCCATTCTTCCTTCTGTGCGAGGGAGTCATGGGGATATTCAACAACTGTTACGTGTTTTATTCACCATGAACTCTCTTTTAACCTACTTTGTAATAATGACCGCTAAAATTCATTTGGAACGTTTTATTAATTTCTTCGTTGTACATTTGTTTATGCTGAATACATTTAACTATTGTTCTTTAAATAATTAAAATAAGTATTTTTCCCTCATAAAGATAAATTACAAAAACATAGACCTTATACTCTCTCTCATATATATATAGAGAGATATATATATGAGACACATGGGTAGATATATATGTATGTATATATATCTACCCATGTGTTCCTTTTAATCTGTTTTGAAACAAAGCTCACTAAAATTTACTTGGGATCTTATATTACATTTTTTCTTAGTACACTTGTTTATATAATGAAGACTTTCTTATGTACTGAATATGCATTTGTTCTTTTACACTGAATACTTTTTTTAACAATTGTCCTTTAAATACATAAAATAATAATAACTTTTCACTCATAAAAATTGTTTATTTTCGCTACCAAGATAAATTACAAAACATAGATCCCTATTCTATATATATATATATCTGCATCTGAAAACTCGCGGGAAGATTTCTCTTCATAAAATTTTATGATATAGAATTCTGATCGCCAATTGCACAGCAGTCTGACCTTTGATACTGTCGATGGCATGTATGTTTGTTAGTAGTTTGAATCCACTTTTTAACCTGTAGGTCCGGGTCTGATTAGTATATTGTGTGCACAAAAATGATCATAGAGCTGTATATGTTAATATTTGCTAGTAGTTTAATCTACCACTTTTAACACTTCCTACAGAAATACCAGCATAAATACCAGACAACATAGTTATAGTATCTCCCATATGAGCGCTAGTGGTCTGGTGTGCGGTCTTCAAACCCGTAGCAGATGAGAGTCTGATATTCCACCTTCGATTCCACCTTCTGGGCGAGGGAGACATGGCGATGTTGAACACATGTTGTGAGTTAAATGTACCTAGGTTTCCCTTTTATTCTATTTTGTAACAATGCTGGCTTTAAATCATTTGGAACGTTTTAATACCTTTCTTCAGAGTACAGTTGTTTATGCTGAATATTTTAACTGTTGTCCTTTAAATAATTATAATCAGTATTTTTCACTGCATTAGCTTCCGAGATATATTATAAAAATGTAGATCCCTATTATATATATATACATATGAAAAGTCGTGTAAAGTTTTCTTCATAATACTTAATGATATTGAAATCGGTTGCCCAATTTTAGAGCTCTCTGGACTTTGGTACTTCACGTTAAAATCCTGTCGGCGGCATGTATGTTTGTTAGTTGTTCGGAATCCACTTTAAACTGTAGGTCCTGGTCTGATTAGCCTCAAGTGTGCACAAAAATGTCCATAGAGAGACAAACCAAACCAAGCATCACGTTTCCCTCATCCCCCTACACGGCACTACAGGATGCTGTGGCACTCATTTTGGGTATTCTTGGTGCTCCGTTTTGGTGAAATTCCCGAGGCCCACACCATGGGTTGTCCATGGGTTTACTGATCTTTATCACTTGCATATAGTTTAATAGAATTGTATTTCAATTTTTCAGTTTGGAATTCGCAAAAAAAAAGTTTATCCGTCGTATTTTACTTCATTGGCGTAACAGCCCCATTGCTGGCCAAGGATCAAGAAATATTTCTATTAATTGAAATTTATTTAGTTCGTAAGTCAAAAAATGATGAAAGGAAATGTAAAAACATGTAAGTGGACTTCTTATGAATATGAACGATGTAATAAATTTCTACCATTTTTTTTTTTTTTTACTTGTTTTTTGCAGTAGATAACGTTGAAGCATAACGTGCTCTTCAACGTTAAAGAAGAAAATAATAATAAAAAAACAACAACCTTCAAGAAGGTAATAATAATAAAAAACAACAGAAAATTAAAATTAATAGATACCATAATTCCTTGAAAGAAAGTTTAAAATATTTTGATATATACTTGGACAGCACCTCACATGGAAAAAAGCATTTCGAATATACTTAAAAAAAAAAAAAAAAATTGCGCTTGAATTTTAGAAAACACTTTCCTCTTATCAGTAGACTCTCTAGCATGAACAGGAACAATATTATTTTGTCTAAGCCATTCTACGATTCTATAATGACCTACGCATGTCCAGTCTGGTTTTATGGATCTTAAAGTCTTCCTTAAGCCCGTTTTGAAAAATTTTCATTTTTACTGATGACCACGGGAACTCTGCAATCCAGGAAATTAAAGTTTATGATCCTAATAATAATATTTATAGGCCGAAGAATATTTTAATTTAGTATTTTTTCAATCATTCTGAGTAATATACCTCCTAGTCAACTGTTTATATCCAGTTCTACCGGAGATGAGGTCCCTGGAGGCTAGAAACTCCAGGAATCCAAACACCAACAAATCAAAATATTTTACATTCTGTAAATTTTAAGATATCCATTAACATTAATTTTAACATTATATTAAATTTTAAGATATGCATAAACATTATATTAAAATGTGCATACATTGCTTGCAACATTAAAAATGTAAGAACAAATTTAGAAATATCACACATGAGAAACAATGTGAGCACCAATTGCGTGGAAAGTTGGAAAACTCCTAATCGGCCAAATTGAAAAAGATGGGCGTAATAGGACAGAAAGGTATTTTCAGAAGGGATATGAGATTTGTTCAATATAAAAATTAAAAACCTTTTTCAGTTCTAATTGTTGTTTAATTTCGTGACCATGATTTCTAACCTAGCATATGAAAAATTTGGAAAACAGAGACATATATTTCTTTTACCCTGAGGTAAAAATATTAGCAAAATTAATGTTTTATACTTTATTTACAGCAATATTTACTTGGAATGAGAAGCAAGAGGTCATAATTATAAGTAATAAAACAAAACTGCTCTGAAGAGTGATAAATACATTGAAATGTTTATGTATAACAAAATTTATATTTTGATCAATATAGTTCTTACAATGTATTCAATCTATAATTACAGCGAATTTTAATACAATTATGGTTATGAAACAATAAAAACTACAATTTCATAGGATCGTTTAAAATATAAATATTGGTTTTAGATTTCCTTACTTCTCTTTGTTGGGTAGCGATTACCCTTAATCTTCTTCTTTTCAATGACGCAGCAGCCCATGCTGGGCAAAGGCCATCTCCATACTGGCCGATTTCGAGACAGGTTTCTTTTTACATTGTAGGGTTTTCAGCCCTACGCCTAAAACTCTACTCGTAAAATCAGACCGGGATCTACTATTTAAAGTGGATTCGCAATCATTACGATCATCCATGGCATCGCTAGTTCTCGAACACGAAACATGTTGCACGGAGAATAGAGAGCAAGTTGATTACATTTTACCAATCATATCTTTTTATTTCTAATGTGTCATGTACTAGGGATTTAAATATGCTTTAATATACATAGCGAAGGCAATATTTAAAATCTCATTTAGATATTTCATTTCAAAACTTCATTTAAGTTCAAAATTATACTTTATTTGTATCGATTTTTGTAATTTTATTTTATTTTCTAAAACAGTGTAATAGAATGCAAGTCTTTTTTATATCATTTTGCATATGTTATGAGACAATTCTTGGTATAGAAATCAAACATCATTTAGAACTGAAAAATGTGTTGTAATTTGTTATGGAACGGATGTTATATTATATTTATTGTAATGAAAAGCGTGTTTCAATAACCACCGATTGAATAATTAATTATCTTAACACATGAAGTGACCCAAGAAAAGAAAGCCACTAATGGCTTCCACTACAAATTGAGATTCCTGCAGGGAGTTTAATCTACCACTTTTAATACTTGCTTCAGAAATGTCAGTATATATACCAGACAACCGACTTCTAGTGTCGCCCAGATGAGTACCAGTGGCCTGGTGTGCGGGCTACACACCTGTTGCTGATGAGTATCAGAGTGGTTCGATTCCACCTTCTGGGCGAGGGAGTCATGGCGATATTGAACACATGTTGTGTGTTTGCATTACATGAGTACCTTTTAATCTGTTTTGAAACAATGTTTGCTTCAATTTATTTTGAACCTTTTATTACTTTTCCTCGCAGTACACTTGTTTATGCTGAATACTTTTTATTTGTTCTCCTTCAAATAATTATAATAAATATTTTTCACACATAAAAATTGTTTGATTTTTGCTACCAAGATATATTACAAGACCCGTAATCACTGTCTCTCTCTATATATATATCCACACTTAAAAACTTGTGTGAAGATTTTTTTCTTCATAAAACGTTATAATATAAATGCCTGATGGCCAATGGGACAGTGGTCTGGCCTTTGGTACTTTAGGTTTTAGGTTCAAATCCTGATTACATGTGGCATGTATGTTTATTAGGGGTTTGGAATAGTCTTATAAACTATATAAGACTGAAAAAAATGAATAAAGGAAATGTAAAAACATCGAAATGGACTTCTTATGAATAGGAACGATGTAAAAGTTCCTACAATTTTTGTTTACTTTTCTTATAATAAATAACGTTCATACATAACATCCTCTTCCAGTAGGTAATAAAAATTAAAAACAACACAAAATTAAAATAATATATACCACAATACCTTCGAGAGATAGTTCAAAATATTTAGTTATTTACTTAGACAGCACCTCAAATGGTAAAAGCATTTCGAGTATACTGAAAACAAATTCCATGTGAATTTTAGAAAAACACTTTCCTCCTATTAGTAGACTCTCTAGCATGAACATGAACAATAAAATTATTTTCTTCTACATCTGTTCTACGATTCTATAATGTTCTACGCATGTCCAGTCTGTTCTTATGCCGCTTAAAGACTTCCTTAAGCACGATTTGGAAAATTTGAAATTTCTCAATTCTGTTGATAACCATGGAAACTCCGCAATCCAGGGAAATGATCCTAATAATAATATTTAAAGACTTAATAATATTTTTATTTAATATTTTTTCAATCATTCTGAGTAATTTACCTCCTAGTCAATTGCTTATATCTTGTTCTGCTAGAAATGAGGTCCCTCGAGGCTAGAAAGTTCCAGGAATATAAAAATCAACCAACCAAAATATTTTAAATCCTGTATATTTTAAAACATGCATTAACAAAGGATTACATTAAAAAGTGCATACATTGTGTGTGACATTAAAGTGTTGGAGAAATTTTAGAAACGTTGCACATGAGAAACAATTTGACCACCAATTGCGTGGAAAGTTGGCAAGCGCCTAAATCTATCAAATTGATAAAGATTGGCGTAGTAGGCGAGAAAGATATTTTCAGAAAGGATATGAGATTTGTTCAATATAAAAACTAAAACCTTTTTCAGTTCTAATTGTATTTTGATTTTGGCCATCATGAATTCTAATCAAACATATGAAAATTTAAAAATGACAGACATCCATTTCTTTTGTTTTAAATAAAAAAAAATAAAAATATCAATCAAAATGAATGCTTCATATTTTTTTTTTTCAGTAATATTTACCTAAAATAAGATGTAAGAAGTCAAGATTGTAAGTAATAAAACATAATTGCTTTTAGTAATGAGAAATACATTTTATATTTATGTATAACAAAATTTATGTATTTTCTTCAATATTGTTCGTAGGTTGTATTCAACATATTTTTAAAGTGACCAGCTTTTATAAAAGTAATGGAATTTTTTTTTTAAAACAATTATGTTTAAATGATTTTTTTAAACATAATTGTTTTTAATAATTTGGTATTGAATAATAATTTTGAAAAAAATTACAATTTCCAAATTATTGTTAAAATATAAATATTGGTTTTAGATTTCTTTACTTCTCTTTGTTGGGTTGCGATGACCTTTTATCTCCTTCTTCTTCACTGGTGCAGAAGCCCAGGGTGGGCCAAGGTCGTCTGCCTAGAGACAGATTTCGGGACATAAGATGTTTTCTTTTTTACTGTGTTGTGCTTACAGCCCAACGCCTAACACTTTACTGTAAAATTAGACAGGGTTCTACGTGGATTCCCAGTCATTAAAACATCCATGGCAACTCTGGTTCTCGAACCCGAAACCTGTCACACCAGCACAGAGAGCATGTTGATTCCAATTTCCCATCAATATGCTTTAATATACATTTAAATATACTTTAATATATATTTAAATATGCTTTAATATACATTTAAATATGTTTTAATATACATTTAAAAATGCTTTAATATACATTTAAATATGCTTTAATATACATTTAAATATGCTTTTAATATACATAACGAAAACAATATTTGAAACTTCATGTAGGTATCAGCTCAAAATCATTGTCATTTATAATTTTTTAATTTTATTTAATTTTCTAAAACGGTCTAATAGAATATATATTTTTATACCCTTTTGCCTATGTTATGATGCAGTTCTTGGCATTGAAATCAAACAACATTTAGAAATGAAAAAAGGGTTATAATAGATGTTATATCTTTTGCAATGAAAACTGTATTTAAATTACCGATTGAATAAATATTCCTTATTAATTTATTGAAGTGACCCAAGAAAGAAATGCCTGTAAATACTACAAATGGAGAACAAACATAGTCCCTTTTATTGCTCTACCAGTACAAATACTAGACAACAAACATCTAGTTTCGCCCAGATGAGTGCCAGTATATCAAACTATATGATGAGAATAGTGGTTCGATTCCATATGGTGATGTTGAACACATGTGTTTAGGTTTTTCTCTTCAAACCACAAGGTGCGTCAACTTGCCTCCGCAGAGCTACTTTTCCTCTTTTTAAGTACTCATAATAAGTAATTTTCACTCATAAAATTTTTTTGAAACAAGAAGTCCAGGTATTCGGGACCTCATGCATGCAAAAGGAAAATATAAGCCCTGCTCAGATCTCTTGAGGATGATGAACTCTAATTAACCCAAATGAACCACGAACTGTAGCTTCCTCACTTCGGACATTTTTCACTTACTCCAGACAAAGAACTATTTGTTTCTCAGTATGTAACCAAGAACTTCATTTGTAAACTATTATTCTGTATTGTAGATATATTGTAAATTTATTTTGTTTATTCAATAAAATCAGCGAGAACCATGGCTCCATGGATGTGGCGGAAGACCGAGGTGACAGATCAGCACGGGTGCTTGGTTCAGGAGCCGGGCCCCTCTGGTATCTGAGCGGGATTTGTGTGGCAACACTGATCATTGGTGTCATTGCCTCTTGGCTGGCAATCTAACAGTATTCCCATTCTCTCTCTCTCTCTCTCTCTATATATAAATATATATGCACCTGAAAACTCGTGTGTGAAGTTTTCTCTTCATAAACCGTTCTAATATTGTTGCCAGATGTCAAATTGGACAGCACTGTGGCCGTTGGTGCTTTAAGTTCAAATCCTAGTACATGAAATCGCCAGTACATGACATATTACAAATAAAAAGATATGATCAAATGTAATCAACTAACTCTCTATGCTCGGTGCCACAGGTTTCGCGTTAGAGTCCTGGCGGTGTGAGAAATGTTTGTAAAGGTTCTGAATCCTCTTTGAACCAAAGGTGCCAGTCAAATATTGCAGTAAAGGGTTAGGCCTGCGGCTGAAAATCCTACCCTGCAAAAAGAACGACGTCTCGAAATCTCCATACATATATATATACACTTGAAAACTCATGTGTAGTTTTTCTTTTCATAAAACGTTATGATACACGCAACGCCTGATGGCCAAGTGGACAGCGCTCTGGCCTTTGGCACTTTACGTTCAAATCCTGGTTGTGCCATGTATGTTTGTTAGGGGTTGGAATCTAAGTTACACTGTAGGTCTCGGTCTGAATAGCCATAGTCCAACAAACCAAGCATCTAGATATCCGTCCTCTACCTGACAGCACTACAAGATGCTGCTGAGTTTTGAGCATTCCTGGCGTGAGAAATTCCCAAGGCATGGGTTATCCAGGGGGCTTAGTGGTCTTTTCATGGCTAAATGACATTTGATTCCAGTAATGACATCAACTGCAAATGGTGATACATGCTGGCAGTTTAATCTACCACTTTTATGGGTTTGAGTTTCAGATGTAGGTTTTCAGGGAAACAAATCGTGTTCTTTTGAAAAAGATATGCTGCCCTTCTTGGAGGAAGCTTTCTTCTGAAGCAATTGTGCGTGTGGTTCGTCGACGTCCAGCATTAGGCTTGTGCGCGACACAATGGCTCTTCAAGGACAATCTTCGATGCACAGTGGCCAACAGTGACTTGTAAGGCATCCGTCTACGAAGAAAACACTGACGATTAATTCACACAGCTCTGAGTCAATTGCAGTTAGCAATGCGATAAACCAAATGCCACTCAGCCACTTCGTGTGTGTGTGTAAGTAGCCATGTTATTCCCAAGACGTCCTTGGCTCAAATATAGAGCCTTAAACTGATCTGCTCGTGTTTTTATGGGAAGGAACTCTAGGAACTCCTGATGGCCCTTATGTGATTCTTATGTGGCCCTTATTAATGTTCTTATGCCATTTTTTAATATTTTCCTGTACGCGCTTTTTGGCTTTTCACATTACTTTGTCCATGTTATATTGATTCAACAAGTACATGCCATAAAACTCATGAGAATTAAGATGACAGCCGAAAAAACTCAGACGAATTAAGACTATAATCTGTCTGAAGTCTGGCAATCTTAATTGAAGCTAGCGCATTGTTTACAATCAGTTGTTGCGTCGAAAATTAACTACGTTAGTCTAATTTTATCTTCGCTTGATTTTTTTTTAAAAGTGTCAACAGGTTTTTTTACGAAGATGAGTAGCATTTGTACGAGTAACATATGACTTTTCATTTCCTAGTGATCCAAGTTACGAACATTCATCAAGTAAAAGTGCAGCTTCATCAGTGAAGATAAAACTTGTTGAGAAGTTTCGGTCTCCAAAACTTATTAAACTGTAAATATTGGTTTTAGATTTCTTTACTTCTCTTTGTTGGTTGCGATTACCTTTTATCTTCTTCTTCTTCACTGGCGCAGCAGCAGCCACGGTCGTCTGCCTAGAGTCAGATTTCGGGACAGCAGATGATTCCTTTTTACTGTGTTGCGCTTATGGCCCTACGCCTAATACACTACTGTAAAATTAGACGGGGTTCTACTGTTTAAAGTGGATTCCCAATCATCAAAACATCCATGGCAACGCTGGTTCTCGAACCCGAAACCTGTGACACCAGCGCAGAGAGCAAGTTGATTGCAATTTATCATCATATATTTTTGTTTTTAATATGTCATGTACTAACAAACATGATGTACAATGTCATGTACTAGCAAGTTAAACATGCTTTAATATACATAACGAAAACAATATTTGAAACTTCATGTAGATATCAGTTCAAAATCATTGTCGTTTATACCGATTTTTGTAATTTTATTTTATTTTCTAAAACAGTGTAATAGAATGTATATTTTTATACCCTTTTGCATATGTTAAATGGCAGTTCTTGGCATTGAAATCAAACAACATTTAGAACTAAAAAGCGGGTTATAATGTTTATAGAATAGATGTTACATCTATTGCAATGAAAGTCGTATTTAAATTACCGATAGAATAAATATTCCTTATTATTTTATTGAAGTGACACAAGAAAGAAATGCCAGTAATGGCATCCACTACAAATGGAGATACTTACAGGTAGTTTACTCTACCACTTTTAACACTTGCTAGAAAAATGGCAGTACAAATACCAGACAACAAACATCTAGTATCGCCCAGCTGAGCGCCAGTGGTCTGGTGTGCGGGTTTCAAACCCGTAGCTGATGAGAGTCTGAGTGGTTCGATTCCACCTTCTGGGCGAGGGAGACATGGTGATGTTGAACACATGTTATGTGTTAAACTACCATATGCTCTCTTTTAATCTACTTTGTAATAATGCTCTATAAAATTAATTTTGAACCTTTTATTAATTTTTCTTCGTTGTACACTTATTTCTGCTGAATACTTTTTAACTATTGTTCTTCAAACAATTAAAATAAGTAGTTTCAGTGATAAAGATATAATACAAAACATATTTTTCTTTAAATAATATTACAAAATATAGATCCTTATTATATATATATTTATATATGTATATATATATATACCCATGTGTTCCTTTTTAATCTGTTTTGAAACAAAGCTCGCTAAAATTTACTGGGAATTATATTACGTTTTTTCGTAGTACACTTGTTTATGTACTGAATACTTTTTATGGACTGAATACACTTGTTCTTTTAGACTGAATACTTTTTAACAGTTGCCCTTATATCACATAAAATAATAATAATTTTTCACTCATAAAAATTGTTTGATTTTGCTAGCAAGATAAATTACAAAACATAGACCCCTATTCTAATTATATATATATATATATATCTACACCTGAAAACTCGTGTGAAGTTTTCTCTTCATAAAACTTTATGATACACAATTCTGATCGCCAATTGCACAGCTCTCTGGCCTTTGGTACTTGCGATGGCATGTGTGTTTGTTAGTTGTTCGGAAAACACTTTAAACTGTAGGTATCGGTCTGGTTAGCCTCTTAAAATATAAATATTGGTTTTAGATTTCTTTACTTCTCTTTGTTGGGTAGCGATTACCTTTTATCTTCTTCTTCTTCACTGTCGCAGCAGCCCATGGTGGGCCAACGCCGTCAGCCTAGTGGCAGATTTCAGCACTACGCCTTTCAGCACTACGCCTAACACTCCACTGTGAAATTAAACAGCGCCAGAGTGTTTAAAGTGGATTCCCAATCATTAAAACATCCATGGCATCGCTGGGTCTCGAACCCGAAACCTGTTGATTGCATTTTATCATCATATTTTTTTATTGTAATGTGTCATGTAATAGAAATGTAAATGTGCTTTAATAAACATAACCAAAACAATATTTAAAACTTCATTTAGATATCAGTTTAAAATTATTGTCATTTACACCGTTGTTTGTAATTTTTATTCTATTCTCTAAAACAGTGTAATAGAATGTATATTTTTGTATACCCTTTTGCATATGTTATGAAGCACGTCTTGATATTGAAATCAAACAACATTAAGGACTGAAAGGAACTTTATAATTTTTTATGGAACAGATGTCATATAATTACTGCAATAAAACCGTATTTAACTACCTACCGAATGAATAAATATTCCTTAATAATTAATCGAAATGACCCAAGAAAGAAATGCCAGTAATTACATCAGTTACAAATGGAGATACTTACAGGTAGTTTAATCTACCACTTTTAACACTTGCTACAGAAATACCAGTATAAATACCAGACAACAAGCATCTAGTGCTGCCCAGAAGAGCACCAGTGGTCTGGTGTGCGGGCTTCAAACCCGTAGCTGAGGAGAATCAGAGTGGTTCGATTCCACCTTCTGGGCGAGGGAGTCATGGGAATGTTGAACACATGCTGTGTGTTTACATCCCATGGATACCTTTTAGTTTATTTTGAAACAATGCTCGCTTAAATTCATTTGGAACTTTTTGTTACTTAATCTGTCTTGGAGCAAGGATCGCTTAAATAAGAACCTTTTTATTACTTTATTTCAAAGTACACGAGTATGCTCTATGCTTTTAAATAATTAAAATAAGTATTTTTCCCTCATAGCAATTGTTGATTTCTCCTATAAAGTATATTATAAAACATTCTCTCTCTCTTTCCTAATTTCATTTCAATAACACTTGTTCTTTTTCACTGAATACTTTTTAACTATTGTCCTTTAAAATAATAATAATAATTTTTCATAAAATAATAATAATTTTTCACTCATAAAAATTGTTTGATTTCGCTACCAAGATAAATTACAAAACATAGATCCCTATTCTATATATATATATATCTGCATCTGAAAACTCGCGGGAAGATTTCTCTTCATAAAATTTTATGATATAGAATTCTGATCGCCAATTGCACAGCTGTCAGACCTTTGATACTGTCGATGGCATGTATGTTTGTTAGTAGTTTGGAATCCACTTTAACCTGTAGGTCCGGGTCTGATTAGTATATTGTGTGCACAAAAATGTTCCTAGAGCTGCAAATGTTGATATTTGCCAGTAGTTTAATCTACCACTTTTAACACTTCCTACAGAAATACCAGCATAAATACCAGACAACATAGTCATATTATCGCCCAGATGAGCGCTAGTGGTCTGATGTGTAGGCTTCAAACCCGTAGCAGACGAGAGTCTGAGTGGTTCGATTCCACCTTCTGGGCGAGGGAGACATGGGGATGTTGAACACATGTTGTGAGTTTAGTGTACCTAGGTTTCCCTTTTATTCTATTTTGTAACAATGCTCGCTTTAAATGATTTGGAACGTTTTATTACCTTTCTTCAGAGTACAGTTGTTTATGCTGAATACTTTTTAACTGTTGTCCTTTAAATAATTATAATCAGTATTTTTCACTGCATTAGCTACCGAGATATACACTCATGTCCATAAATTAAGGATAATGAAGTTCAGGCAAAGAAAGAGACAGAAGCAAAATAAATTTGACTTATTTGTAAAGTCTATTTATTAAACAAAAGGTAAAGAGCAAAAAAGATGTTATATGTTTGACATAATTAATAAAAATTGCGATTTTTACTCCCTGGAGCAAATTTCAAAAAGAACCTATTTAAAAAAAACAGTATAACATGGTTAATATGATAGTTAATATGGAGTATGTCTCCCGGACGATGCATTACAGACCTTACAACGCCTAGGCATGCTGAGTATCAAATTATCAATCTGATCTTGGGAATATTACACCACTCATCAAGCAATGCCCTCCGAAGTTCCGGTTGGCAGGTGGGAGGGGGTTGACGGGCTGCAACGGACAAGCATATCCCACACATGCTCTATTGATTCAAGTCCGGTGAGTATGCTGGCCAATCCATACGGGTGATATCCTCCAATTGAAGGCATTCGTCTACAATGTTTGCACGGTGAGAACGGGCGTTGTCATCCATAAACAGAAATTCAGCACCCATGGCGTCCGAAACAAACGTACATGTTCTTCCAGAATGACATCCCGATAGACGTGGCCTGTCATCGTTACACTCTGAGCATGCAGGTCAGTTCTGGAACCAAGAATATTTCCTCCCCAAACGAACCATCCTGCACCACCGTAACAGTGTCGTTCAATGGTGTTCTCTTGGTAGTAACGGGTACCTGGCGCTCTCCATATGAAAGTCCGGCGAGAATCAGACTACAAACTAAACCTGGACTCGTCGGAAAACATCACACCAGACCACTGTTGCGGTGTCCACAATGCATGCTCCCTACTCCAGGTTAATCGCAGACGACAGTGAGTTGCGGTAAGTTTAAGACATCTGACAGGCCTACGAGCATATAGACCAATGTGCCCTAAGCGTCTCTACACGGTCTGCCTTGAAACTGTCGTACCGGTAGCTGAAGAGGGCTGACGAGACAGGTCTGATGCTGTGCTCCGTCTGTTTCTTTTGGCAGTAACTGCTAAATACCGGTCCTCATTCGGCGTTGTAACTCGGGCGGCGACCTGTGCTGTAATATCTACTCACATTACCATCATCTTGGAATCGTTGCCAAAGCCTGGAGATGACACTCTGGGCGATTCCAAGTTCCTCGGATACTTCCGCTTGTGAACAATTTTACTTCTTTGCCCCCATTCCTTATATACCCCTCTCCTACACTCTCGTCATTGTGACTTACTATCCGCGCCATATGGTGGTTTCCTGTAATTTTCATATTCTTCTACAAGATGTGTGTGATAATTCTACAGGTGAAATTTTTATTTTAGAGTTCAATTTCTGTGTGATTCTGAATTATCCTTAATTTATGGACATAGTGTATTATAAAATGTAGATTCCTATTATATACATATACATCCCTATTATATATATATACATATGAAAAGTCGTGTAAAGTTTTCTCTTCATAAAACTTAATGATATAGAAATCGGTTGCCCAATTTTAGAGCCCTCTGGACTTTGGTACTTCAGGTTAAAGTCCTGTCGGGGGGCATGTATGTTTGTTAGTTGTTCAAAATCCACTTTAAACTGTAGGTCCCGGTCTGATTAGCCTCAAGAGTGCACAAAAATGACCATAGAGTGACAAACCAAACCAAGCATCACGTTTACCTCATCCCCCTACACGGCAGTACTGTGTGCTGCGGCACTCATTTTGGTATTCCGTTGGTTTGCTCTCCGTTTTGGTATTCCTCCTGAGCAATTCCCGGGGCCCACACCCTGGGTTGTCCAAGGGTTTATTGATCTTTATCATTGCATATAGTTAAATTGAACTGTATTTCTATTTTTCGAATTCACGCAAGAAAAGTTTATTCGTCTTCTTCATTGGCGTAACAGCCGCATTGTGGGCCAAGGATCAAGAACGATTTCTATTAATTGTATTTATTTGGTTCTGAAGACTAAAAATGAATAATGAAATGTAAAACATCTACGTGGACTTTGTTATGAATAATAACAATGTAATAAATATCTACCATTTTTTTTTTTACATTTCTTGCAATAAATAACGTTGAAGCTCTTCTAGAAGGTCATAAAAATAAAAAACCAACAGAAAATTAAAATTAATGATACCGTAATTCCTTGGAAAGATAGTTACAAATTTTTTGGAGTTTACTTAACCAGCATCTCACATGGAAACAGAATTTCGAATATACTAAAAAAATATTCCGTGTGACTTTTAGAAAACATTTTTCTCTTATTAGTTGACTCTGTAGCATGAGCAGGAACAGTAAAATTCTTTTGACTACAGCCATTCTGCGATTCTATGATTACCTACGCATGTCCAGTCTGGTCTTAAGCCGCTTAAAGACTTCTTTAAGCAATTCTTGGAAAATTTCCCAATTCCGATAACCACGGAAAATCCGCAATCCAAGAAATTAAAATTCATGCTCCTAATAATAATACTTAGAGACCGCAGAATATTTTTTTTTAGTATTTTTTCAATTATTCTGAGCAATTTACCTAATAGTCAACTGTTTATATCTCGTTTTACGGGAGATGACGTCTCTCGAGGCTAGAAAGCTCCAGGAAACCAAATACCAACCAACCAAAATATTTTAAATCCTGTAATTTTAAGATATGCATTAACAAAGGGTTACGTTAAAATGTGCATACATTATTTGAGACATTAAAACGTAAGAAAGATTTATAAATGTCACACATGAGAAATAATTTGCCACCAACTGCGTGGAAAGTTGGCAAGTCCCTAAATCGGTCAAATTGAAAAAGATGGGTGTAATAGGAGAGAAAGATATTTTGAGAAGGGATATGAGATTTGTTCAATACCAAAATTAAAACATTTTTCAGTTCTAATTGTTCTTTGATTTCTTCGCCATGATTTCTAACGCAGCATATGAAAACTGGGAAATCAGAGACGTACATTTCTTTACACTCAAGTAAGAAGTATAAAAATGTTATTAAAATTAATGTTTTATATTTTATTTACAATAGTTTTTACTTGGAAAGTGAAGTTAGAGGTCATGATTGTAAGTAATAAAACAGTTTTTGCTAGTGAGAATTAAATTGTGTAATTATGTATAACAAAGTTTAAATTTTTATTCAATATACTATAGGTCTTATGCTGTACTCAATATATTTTTAAAGTGGCCAATGGAAAAAATAATGACATTTTTGCAACTTAGCACAATTAAGGGAATGTAATATTAAAAAAAAAAAAAAAAAACTACAATTTTATGATGGTTTAAAATCTAAATATTGATTTTAGATCTCTCTATTTCTCTTTGTTGGTTAGTGATCACCTTTTATCTTCTTCTTCTTCATTGGCGCCATAGACCAGGGTGGGCGAAGGACGTTTGCCTACTGGTAGATTGCGAGACAGCAGAGGTTTTTTATTTCCTGCTGGGTTGTCAGTCCTTCGCCTTACACTCTAATGCAATTTTAAACCGGTAACTACATGGTTTAAAGTGGATTCAGGACATTCGTTACTCGACACCGAAATCTGCGACATCGAGCACAGAGAGCACGTTGACTGTATTTTATCATCATATTTTTTATTTGCAATGTGTCATGTACTAGAGGTTTAAGTATGGTTTAATAAATAAAACAAAAATAATATTTAAAACTTCATTTAGATATCAGTTTAAATTTATTCTCTTTTGTATCAATTTTTGTAATTTTATTTTAATTTTTTACACAGATTTATAGAATGCATCTGTTTCTTTTCTTCAGTTTGCATTTGTTATGTAACAACTTTTCTTATTGAAACCAAACAACATTTTGAATTGAAAAACGAGTTATTATTTTTTTGGAATAGTTGTTATATTATATTTGTTGTAAGGAAACCCGTATTTCCGTACCTAACGACTGAATAATTATTCCTTAATACTTAATTATAATATAAATATAACACTGTGACATGACTCAAGCAAGAAATGCCAGTCATGGCATCAAATGCATATGTTGATATTTGCAAGTAGTTTATTTTACCACTTTTTTAACACTTACTACAGAAATACCAGCATAAATAACCAGACAAGCAACTTGATTGTCGCTCAGATGTGCGCCAGTGGTCTGGTGTGCGGGCTTCAAACCCGTAGCAGAGCGGTTCGATTCCACCTTATAGGCGTGGGAGTCATTGTGATGTTCAACTCATGTTGCGAGTTTAACATCTGTATGGAAACCTTTTTAATCTGTCTTGGAACAATCAGAACCCGAAACCTGTTGCACGAAGCACAGAGAGCAACTTGATTGCATTTTATCATCATACATTTTTATTAGTGATGTGTCATGTAATAGAAATGTAAATATGCTTTAATATGCATAACCAAAACAATATTTAAAACTTCAATTAGATATCAGTTTAAAATTATTCTCATTTCTATCGATTTTTGTAATTTTATTTTATTTGCTGCAACAGTGTAATAGAATGCATATCTCTTTTTAATACCATTTTGCATATGGTAAGAGGCAATTCTGGGTGTGAAATCAAACAACATTTAGAACTGAAAAACGTGTTATGATTTTTATGGATCAGATGTTTTATTATATTTATTGCAATGAAAACTGTATTTCAATAACTACCGATTGTATAACTATTCGTTAATAATTAATTAATCTTAGCACATGGAATGACACAATAAAGAAATATCAGTAATATCTAATGGAGATACTTGCAGGTAATTTAATCTACCACTTTTAATACTTGCTACAGAAATGCTCGTATAAGTACTAGAGAACAAGCTTGTAGTGTCAGATGAGCTCCAGTGGTCTGGTGTGCGGGCATCAACCCGTAGCTGATTAAAGTGAGAGTGGTTCAATTCCACCTTCTTTGCGAGGGAGTCATGCTGATGTTGAACACATGTTATGTGTTTAACCTTCCATAAACTCTCTTTTAATCTACTTTGTAATAATGCTCGTTAAAATTCATTTGGACCCTTTTATTAATTTTCTTCGTTGCACACTTGCTTATGCTGAATACTTTTTAACTATTGTTCTTAAAATAATTAAAATAAGTATTGTTCACATATAAATTATTTTCTCTCTCTATATATGTATGTATTTATATACATATATACCCATGTGTTCCTTTTTAATCTATTTTGAAACATAGCTCGCTAAAATTTACTTATATTTTTAAAATCTTAGTTTACATTTTTCGTTGTACACCTATTTATATATTGAATACTTTTTAATGTACTAAATATACACTTGTTCTTTTACAATGAATACTTTTTAACAATTGTCCTTTAAATACAAATATATTAATAATTTTTCACTCATAAAAATTGTTTGATTTCGCTACCAAGATAAATTACAAAACATAGACCCCTATTCTATACATATATATATATAACTACACCTGAAAAATCGAGTGAAGTTTTCTCTTCATAAATTTTTATGATATAGAATTCTGATTGCCAATTGCACAGCTCTCTGGTATTTGGTACTGGCGATGGCATGTATGTTTGTTAGTAGTTTGGAATGCACTTTAAACTGTAGGTCCTGGTCTGATTAGTATATGTGTGTACAAAAGGACCATAGAGCGACAAACCAAACCAAGCTTCGGAATTTCCCTCATCTACCTACACGGCACTACAGAATGCTGCGGCACTCATTTTGGGTATTCCTGCCATGAGGAATTCCCAATGTCATGGTTCCAAAACCATGCGGAATTTCTCAGTTCATGGTTCCGAGACCATGAGGAATTCCCACGGCCATGGTTACAAGTGTATGAGGGGTTTCCAAGGTCCACACCATGCGTTTGTCCTGGTGTTTATTGATTTTTTTTCAATTGCATAGAGTTAAATTCAACTGAATATCTGTTTTCAGTTACGAATTTACTTAAGAAAAGTTTATTCGCCTTCCTCTTTTTCATTGGCGCCACAGCCCTTTTGGAGGCCAATGCCGTCTACCTAGTGGCAGATCAAGAAAGATTTAGATTTATTCAGAATTATTTAGTTCTTAAGAATAATAATGAATTAAGACAATTTAAAACATCTAAGTGGATTTCGATGAATAGGAACGATATAGTGAGTATCTACCATTTTTTTCTTACTTTTATTACAATAAATGACGTTCAAATATAGCGTAATGTTCTGTTTACACACTTAAGCTTATATGTGGACGACACAGCAGTTGCTGTCTCCACCAAACCTATACACAAACTTTCTGGTAAATTAAATAATTATCTCACGCAGCTCGATGCTTGGCGTACGCGATGGAAAATTAGAATTAACATATACAAAACTGAAGATGTACTATTCACGAGACGCAGAATCCCTCCACCTGATATTTTCCTTTTTAATCAGCTCATTAAATGGACTAACAATATTAAATACTTAAGTGTATATTTTGATAGCAAAGTAACTTATTCTAATCATATTAAACATAAATATACTATTTCTCTACGCATGCTATATCTCTTTATTAATAGAAAATCCCTCTTATCCTTGGATATTAAACTACTTAATCAGTTACATGTATTATTTGCGCCCCATTATCATGTATGCTAGCCCAGTTTGGGGTTCTGCTGCAAGATACCACATTAACTACATCAGTAGACTTCAAAATAAAATTATAAGAATGATTACTGATTCTCTGTGGTATTTTAGAAATGATGACATTCGTCACAGTCTTGCCCTCCCTTCTATTCAAAATTTTATGCTCAAGTTTGCTGAAAAATTCTATGCAAATCTTGAACATGTTCCGAATGATGAAATTCGTAATCTCCCGAGATACGATTTTACTCTGCCGGAAAATGCTAAACGCCCCAGGGCGATTGTTTACAATTTTCAAAGTTTTTAGACGAATTCGTGATTTCGTCATCATTTCTACCTGTGGTTACCCTATCCTCCTGTGGAATCACTTTTTATTTTGCTGTTATACTGTTTTATATTATTCATTTTCTTCTTAGTATTTTTAATTCGGGGACATTTTCCTTAACTGCGTAGTAGTTCCTGTTTTTGATAACCATGTTTCTCCTAATTATCGCCATGTACTCATTTTGACCAGATGGTAGTTTAAGGCCCCCTGGGCACAAAGTACTCCGATAAACTGTAAAGACTGACGATGTTCTAGGTAGGTAATCAAAAAAATAAAACCAAAATACTAAAATTAACGCAAACTACAATTCATGGAAAAAAAATATTTAGGCATTTGCTAAAATAGCACCTCAAATGAATAAAAGCATTTCGAATATACTGAAAATAAATTCCTTGGGAATTTCAGAAAATCTTATCAATGAACACTGTAGAATGAGCAGGAACAATAAAATTCTTTTGTTCTACAGCTATTCTACGATTCTGTAATCACCTACGCATATGCAATATGGTCCTATGGCACTTAAAGACTTACTTAAGCAAGTTTTGAAAAACATAAAAAAATTAAAAATTAAGACATTAGTTCAAATTCCGATTTGATTCCATCACCATGATTTCTAAGCAGCATATGAAAACTGGACGATCAGAGAGACGCACATCTCTTTGCACTGATCTAAAAATATTAGCAAATTCAATGTTTATATTTTATTTACAGTAATATTTACTTTGAATGAGAAGTAAGAGCTCATAATAAAACAGTAATAAAACAAAGCAGCTGTTAGGAATGTAAAATAAATTGTATATTTATGTATAACAAAGTTTATGTTTTGTTCAATATAGGTTTCATTTTTGTATTCAATATATTTTTAAAGTGGCCAGTATTTAAAACAATAATGGAAAATTTTGCCTTTTAATACCATTATGGTAATGAGAGAATTAAAAACTACAATTTCATAGGATCGTTTTAAAATGTAAATATTGGTTTTAGATTTTAGATTCTTTGTTGAATAAGGATTACCTTTTCTTTTCTTATACATCTTCACTGGCACAACAGCCAATGGCGGGCCAAGGCCGTCTGCTTAGTGGCGGATTTCGAGACAGCAAATGTTTACTTTTTACAGTATTTGGTTTTCAGTCCTACGCCAAACAAAATTGAAGAAGTAGAAGGAGTTATTATTAATATTCTTACTGTAAAGCCGTTTGCCTAATAGCAGATTTCGAGATAGCAGATGTTTTTTTAAACGGTAAAGTTTTCAGCCCTACGCCTAACACTCTACTGTAAAATTAGACCGGAACCTACGGTTGACAGTGGATTCAGAACAATAACAAACAACCATGTCACGCTGGGACTCGAACCGAAACCTGTGGCATAGAGTACACATAGTTAATTGATTACATTTTATACATATATCTTTTATACATATATACACAAATATCTTTTTATTTGTAATGTGTCATGTAGTAGAGATTTAAATATGTTCAATATACAAAATCAAAATATTATTAAAAATTTCATTTCGACACCAGTTTCAAATTATTCTCATTTGCATCGATTTTTGTAATTTTATTTTATTTTCTAGCACAGTGTAATAGAATGCGGTTTTTTTTACACCATTTGGCATATGTTATATAACAACTCTTGGTAATGAAATCAAACAACATTGAGGACTGAAAAACGTGATAAAACCTTTCATAGATTTAACTTTATAATTTTATAGATAACGTTTCAGTCGCTAATTCATTGCAAGGAACCCGTATTTCCATATCTACACTGAATAATTCTTCTTCTTTAAAAATTCAGAAATTAATTAATTATTCTTATTAATTAATTATTCTTCATTAATTAATTATTCTTATTTATTATTCAGACCGACTTAATAAATAATTAAACTATAGTATGCAGAAATGACTCAAGAAGGAAATGTCAGTCATGGCATCAATTGTAAATGGAGATACTTGCAGGTAGTTTAATCTACCACTTTTAACACTTGCTACAGAAATACCAGTATAAATACCAGACAACCAACTTGTAGTGTCGCCCAGATGAGCGCCAGTGGTCTGGTGGGCGGGCGTCGAACCCGTAGCTGATGAGAATCAGAGTGGTTCGATTCCACCTTCTGGGCGAGGGTGTCATGGTGATGTTGAACACATGCTGTGTGTTTACATTCCATGAGCACCTTTTAGTTTATTTTGAAACAATGCTCGCTTAAATTTATTTGGAACTTTTTGTTACTTTAGTAGTACACTTGATTATGCTGAAAACTTTTACTTTTAAATTTTATAAGTTAAAATTTTATAAGTTATACAATTAAAAATAATAATATTAATTTCATACTCAAGGAAATTTTTTGATTCCGTTGCCAAAAGTTATTACATTACAATTGTAAACAGGTTAAGGAGTGTTCTTTTACAATGTGCTAAGAATCATTAAAAGTGTGAAGCATACTTGTATAATTTTTTTACTCATCATTTTTTTGTTGTTGTTAAGATTATAATATGCTTTAATTAGCAAAAAAAATTTTGAAACATTAATTTTATTTTCCCTTTAGAATATGACAATAATTTGTAATGTGTCTTAATACCGCTTAAAGGAAATCATTTCTCTCAATTCCAGCTTGCATATGTCATGACATAAATCTTGGCAGCGGAATCACACAATTTTAAGAGTGAGGATTACATGTTAATGTTATTAAAGGATGAAAGTTAAACTGTATTCAGCATAAGAGTTTAAGGATTGAAAGTAGTAAAATGTTCAAATGATTGTACTAGTGGAACACTACTATGTCTTCCTCTCCCAGAACGGGGAATTGAACCATTCTAATTCCCATCAACTACGGGTTAGAAGCCGGCACAATGTACTAACAAATCTCCTCGGGGTAACAGCACACGATTGTTCGATTCCAACAGCATTTATATACAGATTTTCGACGTGGTAAAAAAAAAAAGTATTCAAACGTTCTTGTTTTTCAGTCGGAAAAAAAAACATGATGTATTTCAAAATCGCCAATTATAAGTGAAATATTTATTTAGTCTGTTTCTTTTTTCAATTCATTCTGTTAGCTCACACTATCCCTATATATATCTTGCTCACATTTTCAATCGTTCATGAAACACTTTTTATTCATCTCAAGTTCAAATACATTTTTGAACTTGTAATGGATGACACTGGAGGTTAATATAGTTTTTCAAATATCAATTCATTCATTAAATTTAATGAATTAATTTACTTTTTTAGATTTAAGTTGCCTGTAACTTATTTATAAAGGACTTTCTGCAATATTGTGAAAAAAAAAGTAGGAATTGACTTAAAATTTTTTTTTTTTTACATTACTTGTTTGTTTTTTTGCTCTTTTTTGAAATCAGAATCGTAGTATCTGTAGTGAAGCATAATGTAGATTGCATCTGTTCTGTAGTGAAATTGTAGTGCTATATGATTTAATCGGATCGTCTACATCTGCGATATTCAGAGGAGAATCGTGAGTGGGATAACTAGTGAGAAAGAGGGAAGAAGGTATAAGGAGCGTGAAAAGAGGAGTAATATTTTAATAATAAAAATAAAGGCTCTGGTTATACTTTTGAAATTAACGTGCGTTATTTTCCAGAATGTAAAATCCTTGAAATGTTCTTGATTATCAGCGTCGAAATGTCTACTGTAGTTTTCGATATTTTTACGTATTGCATGATTTGGAGTAGAGGGGTGACTACTTGGTATTTTCATATTGGTACAAATTTATAAAGTAATAGATTAAATAAAAAAATTTAAAAAGATTTTTTACTGCTCTATAGCAATGTAAGCCCTTTTCCCTTAACCCACTGAATTAATTTATAAATTCTTAATAATTAATTAATTTTAATTGCATGGAATTATTCAAAAAAAAAAAAACAGTGCTAAAAAAATGACATCAGCTTCTTAGGGTGATCGCTGCATGAATTTTTAATCTACCACTTTTAGTGTTCTGAACCAGTATAAATATTGAACGTCATACACTTGCTTTTGCCCAGATGAGCGCCAGTGATTTGGTGTGGGTGCTTCAAACCCTTAACGGATGAGGGTCTGAGTGGTTCGAATCCACCTTCTGGGTGTGTGAGCTGTACGATGGTGGGAATGGAAATTGAAGTTCTGACTATCGTGCATTCCCTTTTGGCTATTTGGAAGCACTTGGTGCTCACTTAAAAATCATTTGAGTCCTTTTCTATATATGCGAATGCGTATGCTGACAGCAATTATAACATTTTTGTATAAAAAATATACCAATATGTGTTTTTGAATTATAAATGTCTATTGATTCCACACGTAAAAAATGTCCTTAATGATGATTTGTGTTGGTGCGAAGCTAGCTTCTATCTTGAGTTGGAGTCCTTTGAAGTTATGAGATAATACATTGAAAACCAAAGCAGATAAAGACTAATAGGTGACTTGCCCAGATAAATAAATAAATAAATAAATATATATATATATATATATATAATAAGTAAAAAGAAAGAGACACATAAAGTTTTTGAAGTAATCTAAACAAATCAGGAAGGTTTTTATTTATTCATTTTTTTATTCTTTCATTTATATTTAATATATAAACATATAAAAACAAATACAAATAATTAATAAGCAGATTTGATGAAAAGGTTCGAGATAAATACAAGTAAACAGATAGAACTAATCTAAAAAGTAAAAAAAAAGAAGTATAACGTAAGGAGAAATGATTGCGAAAACGCATTGGGTAAAATAAGGCGGGAACAAGTCTGGGGTGGGAAGTGGAATCAATTATGAGAAAGGTTCGAGGACGTTTAGCATTTTGGGTTTTGGATGTCATAATCTGGGAGCCTTTTGATAGGCAAAATCGTTTTGAATATTAAGCCACGGACGCGGGAAGATGCCCCCGAATAAAAGTTATGGGCAATCTTTTGAATAAATTACCGAGGCCATTGTTTGCTTTTGATTAAATCGTTTTGAATATTGAGAGAATGGTGGATATCACTGTTACGGAAAAACCAGGGGCATTAATGATCATTCGAAGAATTTTATTTTTGCAAATAATATTAATATTGGTCTTAGCAGCGGATCCCCAAACCGGGCTAGCATATGTTATTGTAGGCCTCATGTAAGTTTTATAAAGAAGAATTTTAATGTCTATGGTGGTAGGAGAGTTACGGCAAATTAAAGGATAGAGTATACGAATGAGTTTATTGAATTTATCGCGGATGTGTATAATGTGTGGAAGATAGGTGAGATTTTTATCGAGAATAACACCGAGATATTTAGCTTGTTTTGACCAGATAACATTCTCTCCGTAGATAGAGATAGTTTGAGAAGGAATGCGTTTGTGTGAAAAAAAGACTACTTCAGTCTTATTAACATTTAATTTGATTTTCCATTTAGTAAGCCAGCACTCAAGAAGATGGATGTAATTTTGAAGGTACTTGACGAGAAAATTAGTGTTGTGGTGTTGTGAAATGATGGCTGTGTCATCAGCATAAAGGCTAAGTGTAGTGTTAGATGTTTGTGGAATATCATTCATGAAGAGTGTAAAGAGATGCGGAGCAAGGACAGAGCCTTGAGGGATTCCAGCAGACATGGGTCTAAGGGAGGAATCGGAGTTATTGACACAGACTGCGAAAGAACGATTAGTGAGAAAGGAACTGATTAGGTGGATTAAATGAGGAGGAAGTCATAATAAATGAGTTTAAAAATTAGGCCATTAACCCAAACCCTGTCGAAGGCTTTGGCGATATCAAGGAAGATGATGCCTGTAGAACTTTTTGTAGAAAAACCCCTGGGTGATTATTTCGGTGACTCTTAAAAGTTGGTGGGTGGTGGATAAGTTTTTCTGAAACCCAAATTGGTGTGGAGAAATGATATTATTAGAATCGGTGAAGTCAAGGAATTTATCAAGAATAATTTTTTTTCTGTGAGTTTACTAAGTGTAGAAAGAAGCGAGATAGGACGGTAGTTGGTAGGATTAGTGGGATCTTTACCAGGTTTTAAGATAGGCAGAATTCTAGCGGATTTCCAAGTAGAAGGGAAGTAAAGCTAATCGAAAAATATTGTTAATGATATGGGTCAGCCAAAGTACTGTGAGAAGGGAAGATTTTTAAGCATTTTGTTAGTAATACTGTCTAATACTGTGCACACTTTTTTAATATTAGTATTTTAATATAAGATATAATATCCGAAGGGTTAGCAGAACAGAAAATAGTAGGCCGAGGAGAGTTGAAGAAATTGGAGAGGGGGTATTGAAGACCATCATTTCAGTTTCCAGGTCGGAGAGATTGTTTTCCGAGAACTGTTCTCGATACGAGTCTGCGAGCATTTCAGCCTTTTGTGAATTAGTGAAAGCGGTGACAGCGGGAGTGGTTAGGGCAGGAATTCGGGATCTTTTACATTTATACCTTTTTGCGGTTTTCCAAAGAGATGAATCATCAGTATTCAGAGCGGCTAGTTCGGAGGCCCAGACAGATTGATTAAACTTTTTGATCTCTTTACGTAGGAAGGATTGTGCTCTATTGAAAGATATTTAGAATTGATATCTCTGTATGTTTGCCAGATTTTTCTAGTACGATTACGATATGTTATAAGGGTTTGAATATAGGGAGGAAGAAAGTAGGAATTCTTATTATGAATGGGTTTAGAAGCAGAGTTATATGCTGAAAGAATAGTGCTAGTTAAATTAGAGATTTCATTATCTATGTCTAGATTATTATTGATATCAGAGGGTTGAAGTGGGGAAGTTTCAGTAAGTTTAAATTGGAACAGATTCCAGTTAGTAGTAACTTTATGAGGGATTTTAAAGTCGTATAGGTGATATTGAAAGTTAGAAGAATGGGATTGTGGTCGGAAGAGAGCTCGGGAAGGGAATTAATATTATAGTTATATTGAAAATTATTGAGGACTGTTAGGTCAATCGTGGAAGAAGAGTTAAAACCAAATCTGGTAGGGGTGGGCGGAGCAATTATTTCAAAACCTGTACTAATTGAGAAGTTTTTAAGAGAAGAACCAGTAAAATTATTATAATTACAGCCCCAATTAACATGATGAGCATTAAAATCCCCGCATAAAATAGAAGTTAGTATTAATAGTGAGTAGAGTGGTTAGATCAGAGATTAAAATATTTTTAGTGATTCTACAAGGTACATAAACGGAGGCGATAGTAGTTGGAGCGAGATTTGAAAAAAGTTACAGCGACGACGGTGGCTTTGATGTTAGTAAGAGCAGGGGTAAGAATTTCGATGTGAGGAATGTAATTTTTGATGAGTATTGCGGTTCCGCCTGAGACAGGGTTTTCGAGGTCCGTCGTTTCTGTAAAAATTGTAGTTCGAGAGAAAAATATTTTGAGAGGGTTTGAGAAAAGTTTCTTAGAGGGAGAATAATATCTGGTTCATAAGAGGAAATGAAATTGTAAAATTCAGTGAGTTTAGAAATAATACTGTTGGCGTTCCAATAACATATTTTTAGTCCGGCAAAGGGAACAGACATTAATGATTATTAATAAAAAATTTGGAAAATCCCTTAATCAATATGGTGAATTTTTCGTCATTAGTTTGTGCGTTTTTAAGCCCATTGTATAACACGTGGATATTTTCTTTATTGAAAAGATTAGCAAATTCTTTTAGAATGTATAGGAGGTGAATAATTTCAGAGCTGTACGAATCATTTAGCGGATTTACTTGAGGAAGATTAGTAGTTTGAGCAGAAGCCTGTTGGGGTACAAATGTCCTTAATTCTGCTGAGAAGTATTTTTATATTTTCCACAATAAAAATATTATCAAAGTTAATATTTTAAGTAACTTTTCTACTGTTATAATTACTCAGTATGAGAAGCACGAGGTTAAGATCGTAAGTAACAAAACAAACGCCTTTAAAAATTTATGCATACGTATAACTCTTGCCTTTCGTATGCACAGTGAGAGTTATGAACATTCTTCACATTCTACAGGTGAGAACCGTTCAAGTGATTGAACTATGGAACATTACTATCTATCTCTTGAACCATTCTAATCATCATCAACTACGGGTTAGAAGCTAGCACATCGTACCAACAAATCGTGGCAGCAAAAGCCGATTGTTCGATTCCATCTTTTAGCATTCATCTTTTAGCAACCGATTGTTCGATTCCATCATCTTTTTTAGCATTCATCTTTTAGTAACCGATTGTTCGATTCCCTCTTTTAGCATTCATCTTTTAGCAACCGATTGTTCGATTCCCTCTTTTAGCATTTATCTTTTAGCAACCGATTGTTCGATTCCATCTTTTAGCATTCATCTTTTAGCAGCCGATTGTTCGATTCCATCTTTTAGCAGCCGATTGTTCGATTCCATCTTTTAGCATTCGATTTTTCGATTCCATCTTTTAGCATTCATCTTTTAGCAACCGATTGTTCGATTCCACCTTTTAGCATTCATCTTTTAGCAACCGATTGTTCGATTCCCTCTTTTAGCATTCATCTTTTAGCATCCGATTGTTCGATTCCATCTTTTAGCATTCATCTTTTAGCAGCCGATTGTTCGATTCCATCTTTTAGCATTCATCTTTTAGTAACCGATTGTTCGATTCCCTTTTCTTTTAGCATTCATCTTTTAGCACCGATTGTTCGATTCATCTTTTAGCAGCCGATTGTTCGATTCCATCTTTTAGCATTCATCTTTTAGCAGCCGATTGTTCGATTCCATCTTTTAGCATTCATCTTTTAGCAGCCGATTGTTCGATTCCATCTTTTAGCAACCAATTGTTCGATTCCATCTTTTAGCATTCATCTTTTAGCAGCCGATTGTTCGATTCCATCTTTTAGCATTCATCTTTTAGCAGCCGATTGTTCGATTCCATCTTTTAGCATTCATCTTTTTAGCAGCCGATTGTTCGATTCCATCTTTTAGCATTCATCTTTTAAAATTCCGATTAAACCGATTGTTCGATTCCATCTTTTAGCATTCATCTTTTAGCAGCCGATTGTTCGATTCCATCTTTTAGCATTCATCTTTTAGCAACCGATTGTTCGATTCCCTCTTTTAGCATTCATCTTTTAGCAACCGATTGTTCGATTCCCTCTTTTAGCATTCATCTTTTAGCAGCCGATTGTTCGATTCCATCTTTTAGCAACCGATTGTTCGATTCCATCTTTAGCAACCGAGCATTCATCTTTTTTCATCTTTTAGCAGCCGATTTTTCGATTCCATCTTTTAGCATTCATCTTTTAGCAGCCGATTGTTCGATTCCATCTTTTAGCATTCATCTTTTAGCATTCAAGCCGATTGTTCGATTCCATCTTTTAGCATTCATCTTTTAGCAGCCGATTGTTTTCCATCTTTTAGCAGCCGATTGTTCGATTCCATCTTTTAGCATTCATCTTTTAGCAACCGATTGTTCGATTCCATCTTTTAGCATTCATCTTTTAGCAACCGATTGTTCGATTCCATCTTTTAGCAACCGATTGTTCGATTCCATCTTTTAGCATTCATCTTTTAGCAACCGATTGTTCGATTCCATCTTTTAGCATTCATCTTTTAGCAGCCGATTGTTCGATTCCATCTTTTAGCATTCATCTTTTAGCAGCCGATTGTTCGTTCGATTCCATCTTTTAGCATTCATCTTTTAGCAGCCGATTGTTCGATTCCATCTTTTAGCATTCATCTTTTAGCAACCGATTGTTCGATTCCATCTTTTAGCATTCATCTTTTAGCAACCGATTGTTCGATTCCATCTTTTTAGCATTCATCTTTTAGCAACCGATTGTTCGATTCCATCTTTTTTAGCCGATTGTTCGATTCCATCTTTTAGCAGCCGATTGTTCGATTCCATCTTTTAGCATTCATCTTTTAGCAGCCGATTGTTCGATTCCATCTTTTAGCATTCATCTTTTAGCAACCGATTGTTCGATTCCATCTTTTAGCATTCATCTTTTAGCAGCCGATTGTTCGATTTCCATCTTTTAGCATTCATCTTTTAGCAGCCGATTGTTCGATTCCATCTTTTAGCATTCATCTTTTAGCAACCGATTGTTCGATTCCATCTTTTCGATTGTTCGATTCCATCTTTTAGCATTCATCTTTTAGCAACCGATTGTTCGATTCCATCTTTTAGCATTCATCTTTTAACCGATTGTTCGATTCCATCTTTTAGCAACCGAGCATTCATCTTTTAGCAACCGATTGTTCGATTCCATCTTTTAGCATTCATCTTTTAGCAGCCGATTGTTCGATTCCATCTTTTAGCATTCATCTTTTAGCAGCCGATTGTTCGATTCCATCTTTTAGCATTCATCTTTTAGCAGCCGATTGTTCGATTCCATCTTTTAACATTCATCTTTTAGCAGCCGATTGTTCGATTCCATCTTTTAGCATTCATCTTTTAGCACCGATTGTTCGATTCCATCTTTTAGCATTCATCTTTTAGCAACCGATTGTTCGATTCCATCTTTTAGCATTCATCTTTTAGCAGCCGATTGTTCGATTCCATCTTTTAGCATTCATCTTTTAGCAGCCGATTGTTCGATTCCATCTTTTAGCATTCATCTTTTAGCAGCCGATTGTTCGATTCCATCTTTTAGCATTCATCTTTTAGCAGCCGATTGTTCGATTCCATCTTTTAGCATTCATCTTTTAGCAGCCGATTGTTCGATTCCATCTTTTAGCATTCATCTTTTAGCAACCGATTGTTCGATTCCATCTTTTAGCATTCATCTTTTAGCAGCCGATTGTTCGATTCCATCTTTTAGCATTCATTTTTTTTTAGCAGCCGATTGTTCGATTCCATCTTTTAGCATTCATCTTTTAGCAGCCGATTGTTCGATTCCATCTTTTAGCATTCATCTTTTAGCAGCCGATTGTTCGATTCCATCTTTTGATTGTTCGATTCCATCTTTTAGAATTCATCTTTTAGCAGCCGATTGTTCGATTCCATCTTTTAGCATTCATCTTTTAGCAGCCGATTGTTCGATTCCATCTTTTAGCATTCATATACAGATCTTCGACAGTAGTGTAAAAGTATTTAAACGTCGTTGTGTTTCAGTCGGAAAATCGTATTTCTAATACTTCGTATTTGCCTAACAAAATCGCCAATTATAAGTCAAATAATTATTAAGTCGTTTTTTTTTCTTTTTTAAATCAGAATTGTATCTGTTGTGAAGCATAATGTAAGTTGCATTTGTTCTGTAATGAAATTGTAGGGCTGTTAGATCCAGTCGAATCGTCGGCATCTGCGGCAGTTAGGCGTGAATCGTGAGTGGGATAACTAGTGAGAAAGATGGAAGAAGGTATAAGGAGCATGGAAAGATGAATAATATTTCAATAATAAAGGCTCTTGTCATAATTTTGAAATTAACATGGTTTGTTGACAACAATGCAAAAAAGTCTTCAAAAGTTCTCGATTTTCAGCATCAAAATGTCTGCCGTAGTTTTCGATAGTAGGTTCGTAGTTTACGCATTACTTGCATGATTTGGAGTTGAGCTGTGATTACGTGATATTCTTATGTTGGTACTAATTTATACAGTAATAAATTAAATAAAAAATTAAAAAGCTTTTTGACTCCTCTATACCTCCTATATATCCTTTTCCCTTAACCAATGACTGAATTTATAAATACATAATAATTAATCAACTTTTATTGCATGAAAGGATTCAAGAAAACAGTACGAAAATATCATCAGCCTCTTAGGTGATGATTGCATCAAATTTATTCTACCACTTTTAGTGCTCTGTACAGAAATACCAGTGTAAATATTGAACGTCATACACTTGCTTTTGTCCAGATGAGCGCCAGTGATTTGGTGTGGGTGCTTCAAACCCTTAACGGCTGAGGGTCAGAGTGGTTCGAATCCACCTTCTGGGTGTGTGAACTGTACCATGGTGAGAATGGAAATTGAAAATTCTAGCTATCATGCATTTCCTTTTGGCTATCTAGAAACAATGCTCACTTAAAAGCATTTGAGCCCTTTACTATATATGCGAATGCGTATGCTGACAGCAATATAAAATTTTTTTGTATAAAAATATACCACGTGTTTTTGAATTATAAATGCTGATTGAATCCATACGTAACAAATGCACCTTTTCATTAACTCTGATAAGAAGCACTGTATGTTTTCCATAATAAATTTTTATCAAAGTTAATATTTTTTCTGCTGTAATAATTACCGAAAATGAGAAGCATGAGGTCATGATTGCAAATAACAAAACAAACATATTTAAAGATTGATGAATACCATTTATTAATTATGCATATCAAAGTTTTTATTTTATTAAATATATGCTTAAACTGGCCAGTATTCGAAATAGTAATGCATATTGTAGCACAATTTCGGTATTGGGAGAATAAGATACTTACAATTTCACATGATGGTTTAAAATTTCAATATTTGCTTTACTATCAAATATCTTTTATTTTTGTGTTCCAGGTTTGAATCTAACTTTTTATACACAATTTTCGTCGTATTAGAGATTTTAATATTCTGTAGTAAAAAAAAATCATTTATTTTTGATATCAAATTATTATGCGAATAATTTGTAAAACCTTTAACCCAGCGTAAATAAAATAATTTCTTTCTTTTTCAGTTTGCGTATGATATGTAACAAAGAAATCAAACAACATTTAGTACAGGAAAACAGGTATAGAAAAAAAGGTTTTATATAGAAAAAAATTATATTGTAAGACAATTTCTCTTTAATACCTCTAAAAAAAGTTTTATGATTCTATCCCTTTTACTGATAACTCTGTTCTCAGATCCCTTCCAATTTATGACATGATTATATTTAAAAACAGAAAGCGTCGTAGAACTGTTCTCAATGTCCTCAGTTATAGTAGTGTTCTCTTTCTGAAGTATCATAGTGCAAGCTCCGCTTGTTGGCAGCTCAGTCATCGTTTTCTATGTTATAGTCATCTTTTATATGAATTTTATTTTATTATAGTCATCAATCATCTTTTCTATGAATATATTCGTATATGTTCCTACTCTACTTATTTTTTAAAATTTCTATATGAATATTAATAAAAAAAAAGAAAAAAATTAAAAAACAAGTAATATTTGGGTGGCAAAGACATTTCGACGACGATTTGTGTTGGTGCGGAGCACTTTTCTAGCTAGCTTCTATCTTGAGTTGGAGTCTTTTGAAGTTATGAGATAATACATTGAAAAAAAAAGAAAGGTAAAGACTAATAGGTGACTTAAACGCATGATGATGATTTGTGTTGGTGCGAAGTACTTTGCTAGCTAGCTTCTATCTTGAGTTGGAGTCCTTTTGAGGATATGAGATAATATAATGAACAAGTAATATAAAAACAAATTTTTTAAAGTCAATTCCTACCTTTTTTCACTCTATTGCAGAAAGTCCTTTATAAATAATTTTCATTCATTTTTTAAAGTTAATCTGGCGCCATCTATTGGTAGATATATGCAACTCAAATCTAAAAAAAAAAAAATAAAATGAATTAATTGAATTTATTTAGTGAATTAATATTTGGAAAAACTGTATTAACCACCAGTGTCATCCGCTACAAGTTCAAAAAAAAATGTATTTGAACTTGAGTGGATGAATAAAAAAGTATTTTATATGAAAGACTGAAAATGTGAACAAGATATATATAGGAGAGTGTGAACTAGTAGAAGGAATTGAAAAAAAAAGATTATGCATAACAACTCAATGGACATAGACCAAAGGCAATGCTTTCAATAGTCAAGGACAATAAGCATGCATGGAGTCCGCAACCAAGAGTTTCATACGTTCTTGCAATTGAACGAATAATTTTAATTTTTTATTTAATTCTATTCTTTTTGTATTATTTGATGTTGACTTTGAAAGTTTGGAACACGTTTAAAAAAAAAACTCATCTAATAGTACTTGATTAAATACTGCGATAATTTTAGATATCCGTGTAAAAATAGCAACCTCAGTTGGAGAAAATCCTTCGCCGAAGTCAAAGAGTGCATCCATGCTCACTGGCGCGATTCGAAAAGTTCCTTTAATGCTTTCTGCATCCACGTCACAGTCTTCATAAATCTGTGGAAAAATGCAAATCATAATCGCAACGACTTGTATTCTAAATGAACAAAGGAACATTCACTCTAAGTCATTCACTTTCTAAACAAAGGAGTGATTCACTCTGAGCAGTTCATCCGAGTCAATGGAAAAGAGGTGAGGTGTGAAAACGTTTCACAAAGAAAAACAGAAGAGTTCGGAATGATTTAAAGACGTCAGCGATTGAGTCTTTCAACACGCCAAATTTCGGATTGTAAGTAGAAACAAAAGAGGAAAAAAACCCGATTACGTTGGTGTTGTCATAAACCTCGTAAATTCTAACTGGAATAAAAAACTGGTTGCAAAGTTTAGCAAAAGTGCTGAAATTCTAGAATCTTCAATTTTTAGAGTGAATTCTTTATTTTTTAAAAGAGTTTTTTATCTTAATAAATATATTTTTTGATTACCACAATTTTTTAATAATTTATTCTATTTGTTAGGTTTATATAAAATAGAAAAATGTTTTTATTAATTTATTTTATAAAGTAAGGTGACACAGCGTTCTATTTCTGAAATAAAATAGATCTGTTAGAAACTTCAAAATCACTTGAATTGAATTCGAAAGTGACCAGTGTATGCTAATACTACTACACTACACCACATCACTGTGACTAGAGATCAGATGCCCCTATACAGTTTGAGAATGATGCGGGTGAGAAGAAGTCGGATTGGGTTCTGTGACGCTCTACGGACATGTGAGACCAGGACCTGCAGCTGAAAGTGGCTTCCGAACTACTACAACATTCATGGCACCGCCTGGATTCCAACCCGAAAATGGGTGCCAGTTCGCTAGCTACTCGACCATCAGGCTCCCAACCAGTATATGCTGGGAATCGGCACTATATATCCTTCAGTTATTGAAAGTTTTTGCTTTAAACCGTCATCACCAAAGTGTTGAGCGTCAAGCGTTGACCAATGACAAACCTCGGCCTCGAAGTTTGAGTCTTGTCATTGGACGTTCCATGCTCAATCACTCAATGTCATGGTGAGGAAGAGGTATTACACAAAATGCAAGAGGCTAAACTTCCATTTACCACCTCTGAAGTTTGTCGTTTCGAAATTTGATTGCGTAGTAAAATAGTAGTGCATCAAGCTTTCTTTTTTATATTCTGGGTGACGTTGAAGCTGCTACACCAGGTTGTAACTTTCAAGTCAAAGTGCAAAAAACCTTTTGCTGCAGTTTTTTTTTTAATAGCATAAAATAGAAAAATAAAAGGGATTTTTTTTTTTTGTTTCAAAAATACATTAACTTTTTTTTATAATTTATAAATTATGTTCCTAAATAAAAATAATTTATGTAATTTTTTCAAATGCTTTTAGAAATAGAAACACATAAATAAAAAAATTAATACAAATGAAAACAACTAATAATAAATAATTTGTATAAATTTACAATATATTTAAATTTTTTTAATGATGTGTGTTACAAATGAAATAGCAAACATGATTATTAAATTATTTATGACGGATCTCAGCTCTAAATGTTTATATAAAAAAAAGGAAATCACAATTTAATTGCAAACTAAACTTAACTTTCATGTAATATAGGTTAATAGGTTAATATAGTCATAAAATATAGGTTAATATATAATATAGGTTAATATAGTATAATATAGGTTTTTTGTGTATGGCACAGGTTGAAGAAGAAAAATCCTAAAAACTTTCTTAAACCTTAACTTGCTAAAAATATCCCAGTAAAATGCATTTGTGTTTGTGCATTTCTTGAATGGACATTCACAGTTCAATAATTACGATGAAGAGTGTATAATAATAAATTCTTTGTGACATGTAGGCGAAATGACATAACATATTTCTCAGAATAACAATCTTTTGGAGGGATGATATAACATACTCTTACGCCACTCTCTAGCAGCGCAAAAGTTTCATAGTACACTCAAACAGAGTAACTGATCAAACAAGCCAACAGTGGTTGCAATTTAAAACTTTTTATACTAGGAAATACTAGAAAATAGTGGTTTTTATTCAAACTAAGAACTATTATCAGGTAAGCAATGGAATTAAGTAATATTCCTCCTCAGAATTAAATTTAAAAATTATTCATCATTTTCTGACAGGGTTCACGTATTTTAAAATGCTTGATATTATAGCTATTCAACACAATAGGAGTTCAATATTTCGGCATGCATTGGTTACGTACTGGATTATCCATCGAGTTTCAATATGTTTTGAATTAAGTAACAAAGATAAGTAATTTTATATAAAAAATTTAAGTGAATGAAACTTTTATACATTTAATCTGCTTGCGTTCATTCAAAATGCGTGTAGTCAAGTATATCTTATAAATATCCGACAATGTATTTAGTTGTTCTGGCTGTTACAAAATCGAAATTCTGGATTTAAACATTAATTTAATTGAGTGTTAATGTTGATAAATAACACAGCCCTAAAAAAATATTGTTGTTGTACAAGAGCAGTTATAATAAATTGTGGCAAACTAGTATATAACAAGCAAAAAATATGCATAAGTACTATTGTTAAAAAAAAAAAGTATCTTATATCGAGATGATTCCGTGATGCGGACCTCTCCTTTAAGCAAAATTCACAAACATATACAAACATATATGAGTTTAGAAGATTTTTGCGTTCTACGTTGTACAAAAATAAAAACTGACGTTAAACACTGGTCGAAAAAAACGAGCAGCTCCAGAGTGAAAGCGAACAAATGCTCTATTCCACAAGAAAAATCCGATAGCAAAGGACTCAATCGGTTACAAGTTCTAAAAAATGCAGAACTGTCGAATTCCAATTTAAAAAGCGCTTATTGTAATACTTCCGTAATAGTGTATTATGGTCACTTACTCTATAATCATGGACAAAATATTAAGTAGTGTAAAGACAAATTACTTTGCTGCCGTAAAGTTCGCATTTCAAGTATCCTTGCGTAAATAAATTTATATTTGTTAGTCTGTTTCCTTTACACAATAATTAATACCATTTGAAAGGCATTGTAAAAATTCCGCTTTAACATATTAAGTAAACTGTAGCATACAGCATAACATTATGGTATTTGATGATGTCGCAAATAAAGTGTGCAAGAAACTTATACCAACAAAATAGGATTAAATTATTAAATTGGGCCTGACGGCCGAGCGACTAGTGCTCTGACGTCGATGCCATAGGTTTCGGGTCAGCATCTCTCGGAGGTGCCATGGGCGTTTGTAGTGGTTCGGAATCCACTTTAAATATTAGGTCCTGTCTAAGAGGACCATAGAGCGTTGAACGAAGGGCTGACTTTCCTACCCCGAAAAAGAAAACTTTTGTTATCTCGAAATGTGCCAGCAGGCAGACGGCCTTGGTCCACCATTGCTGGTGCGCCAATGAAGAAGAAGAATATTAAATTAATTTACTACAAGGGCTGAAGAACACTAGCGCAGCATGACTCGTCAACAGTATACCTTTCGAAACCAAAGCCAAAAACATGTGTATTGTCAATGCTCGCGCATAACTTTTGACAAATCCTCAGATACAGCGCAAGAACTCTGCTGCGAAGATTTAAGGCTCACTATAACATAATAATGGACCTTACTATGTTAATGATAAAACCTTCAGTATAGCATTTATATTAGCATTTTAAGTCACTTCCTAAATAAGAGCTCCACCACCGGTCGTTTGGAAAGGTAAACACCCATTTTGAAAAAGGAAATGGAAAAATCGATTACTTGTCCACAGAAATGGGTTAATTTAAATATCCGAGTTCAGATTCTTCTCTAAAATATTTGATATTTTCCAAAAGAAAAAAAAAAATTTCTAGAATTAACATTAAAAGGAAATGCTGAAAGCAGTTCAAAGATATCTTTCAATCACACAACCAGTGGCAAAGACAGTTATTGCATAAAAAACAAACCAACTCAATGTCGATAGGTTTTCTCAGCCCTGAGGCTTATTAAAAGTTACCATGAATCCTCAACGACAAAATATCTTACAAAATATATTATATTATAAAGACAATAAGATTAAATGCAGTACAAATAGATGCTTGAGACGTACACTTTTGCTTAAGCTATTCTATAATATATCACTATCAGTTAATTTAGTATTGTTTCTATATTTAATTAACTTATTATTAATAATATTAACTCATTAATGACTTATTTTTTATATTTTTATTTATTTATTTATTTATTTGTATTTCCTTAAAAAGTACAAGAATGCCTTTTGATGAGTGCAATTACTAACGATACTATAAAGATATAGATTTTATAGGATTTATTTTTTTTATAGGATTTATTTTTATAGGATTTATTATTTTACGGAAATGATTCAAGAGTTTGGAGATGGTATTCGAAAATTTTTGGTCAACTTTTCACCTCTGCTTATTAGGGTGCTGGTCAAATATTTGCTACACAAAGTGGTTTTCGAAGGAATTTACTATGCATCATTAATTAACTGATTTATGAATTTATGATGACAATGATTATTGTTTTTATCTAATTTTCATTTCGATATAATGTATTTTAAATTGCTAATGATTAAAATTAAAATTAAATTTCCAAATAACACCCTTCTGAGAATACCTTTCTCCCCTATTATGCCCAACTTTTTATATTTGATTGATTCATGCGCTTGTCAATTTTCTACAAAATTGATGGGCAAATATTTTATGTATTTTTCTCTAAATATTTTTCCACACATTAATGCCGCAAACAATGTATGAAAGGAATTTAAAATATTTTATTTAGTTGGAGTTTGGATTCCTGGAACTTTCTAGGCTCGACTTTCTAACTCATCTTAGGCAGAAAAAATACAAACAAATTGGCTAAATTAATTGAAAAAAAATAATAGATAAATTGGCTAGATTAATTGAAAAATATACTTAATTAAAATATTCTGCAGTCTTTTAATATTATTATTAGGAGCATACATTTTAATTTCCTGTATTGAGGAGTTCCTGTGGTTATCAGTAGACTTGAGAAGACATAAGATCAGCCGGAACATGCGTATTTAATTACAGATCGTAGAACAGCTGTATAGAAAAAAATGGTAGAAATCTATTTCATCGTTCAAAACTAAATAGTTTTCAATTAACAGAAATGTTTCTTGATCTGCCACTAAGCACGTTGCCGCGATCCCCAATAAGGCTTCTGCGCCAATGAAAAGAAAAAAGACGAATAAACCTTTCTTGCGTGAATTCCAAACTGAAAAATAGATATAATTTAACTATATGTAAATGAAAATGATCAACAAGGAGAACATATGGGGCGCCTTGGGCATTCTTCATGGCAGGAATACCCATACAATTAGGACCGCAGCATCCTGTATGTAAATGAGAGATATCATAAAGCTTGGTTTGTCGCTCTACGGTCATTATTGTGCACACTTTAGGCTAATCAGACGGGACCTGCAGTTTAAAGTGGATCTCGAAACTCTAACAAGCAGCCATGACATCGCCAGGATTTGAATCTGAAGTATTAATGTCCAGAGCGCTGTCCATTGGCCATCAGACATCTATATCACAACGTTTTACGAATAGAAAAACTTTACGAGAGTTTTCAGGAGTGTGTATACATAATAGGGGTCTATGTTTTGTTATATAGATTTGTAACGAACTCAAACAATTTTTACGCGTGAAAAATACTTATAATTATTTAAAAGACATAAGTTAAAAAATTATTCAGCATAAACAAGTGTAAAACGAAGAAAAGTAACAAAAAGTTGCAAATGAATTTAAGCGCGCATTGTTTCGAAATAAACTAAAAGGTAATTACGTGATTCAAACACACAGCATGTGCTTCACATCACCATGACTCAATCGCCCAGAAGGTGGAATCGAACCACTCTGACTCTCATCAGCTACGGGTTTGAAGCCCGCACACCAGACCACTGGCGCTCATCTGGGCGACAAGAGAACTTTGTTGTCTGGCATTTATACTGGTATTTCTGAAGCAAGTATTAAAAGTGGTAGATTAAACTACTTGCAAATTTGAACTTATGCAGTTGATGCCATTACTGGCATTTCTTTCTTGAGTCATTTCACAGTGTTATACTTATATTTTAATTAGTCATTGAGAAATAATTATTCAGTCGGCAGGAACGGAAATTCGGTTTTCCTTGCAACAAATATAATATAACAATTATTCCATAAAAATCATAACACGTTTTTGAGTTATTAATGTTGTTTGATTTCAACAGATATCAATCAGATCAGATTTCAATCATTTCAAGTGTTGCTACATAACATACGCCAAACTGAAAAAGTGAGTGAGATGCATTCTATTACGCTGCGTTAAAAATAAAATAAAATAACAAAAATCAATACAAATCAGAATAATTTGAAACTGATATCCAAATTAAATTTTTAAATTTTATTTTGGTTTTCATTATTAAAGCATATTTAAATCTCTAGTATATGACATATTACAAATAGAAAGATATGATGATAAAATGTAATCAATTTGCTCTCTGGGCTTGATGCTACAGGTTTTGGGTTCGAGTTCGGAAGTGCCATCGATGTTTGTAATGGTTCGGAATCCACTTTAAACCGCAGTTCCCTGTTTAAAAATCACATTATAGTTTTTAGACGAAGGACTGACAACCGTATAATGTAAAAAAACATCTGCTGTCTTGAAATATGCCAGTAGTTAAACGCCTTAGCCCACCCTGGCCTGTTGCGCCAATGTAGAAGCATAAACTACGAAGAAAGGAAATAAAAGATTTCAAATAAAAGGTATTAAGATAAAAGGTAATCACTAACCAACAACCAGGTTTTTAAGATAAAGGTAATCACTAACCAACAAAAAGAAATAGAGATCTAAAATCAATATTTACATTTTAAACTGTCATATAAAATTATTGTTTTTTTAATATTTCATTCTCGTAATTGTGTTAAGATGCAAATTTAATTATTTTGTTAATTAATTATTTATTTTTTTCCAATTTTCGCTTTAAAAATATATTGAATACAGCATAAGTCCCATAGTATATTGAATAAAATATAAAGCATTAATTTTAATAATATTTTTATATTTCTTAACTCAATGTAAAAAAGAGTACGTCTCTGATTTCCCAGTTTTTCATATGTTACGCTATAAATCATGGTAAGAAATGAAACAGCAATTAGAACTGAAAAATGTTTAAATTTTTGAATTGAATAAATCTCATATCTCTTCTGAAAATACATTTCTCTCCTATTATGCCCACCTTCTTCAATTTGACCGATTTAACCATTTGCCAACTTTCCAAGCAATTGACGGTCAAATTATTTCACATATTTTTTTTTTTACATTTTAATAGCACAAACAATGTATGCACATTTTAATATAACCTTTTTTTTTTAATGAATTTTTAAAATTTACAGGATTTAAAATATTTTGGTTGTTTGGTGTTTGGATTTCTGGAGCTTTCTAGCCTCGAGGAACCTCATCTCCTATAGAACTAGATATAAACAGTTGACTATGACGTAATTTGCCCTAAATAACTGAAAAATATACTAAATAAAAATATTCTTCTATCTTTTAATATTATTATTAAGATCATAAATTTTAACTTCCTGGATTGCGGTGTTCCCGTGGTTATCGGTGGAATAGAGAATTTTTCCGAAACGTGTTTGAGCAAATCTTTAAGCAGTATAAGAGCAGACTGGACATGCTTAGGTAATCATAGAATCGTAGAATAGCTGTAGAACAATTGAAACAACACAATTGTAGAACAATTGAACAATTTTCAAATTCACATGGCATTTATTTTTCATTATATTCGAAATGCTTTTTCCATGTGAGGTGCTGTCTAAGTAAACACCTAAATATTTTTAACTATCTCACCAAGGAATTTTGGTATCATTAATTTTAATTTTGTGTTGTTTTTTATTTTCATTGCCTACAAGAACAGGATGTTATGTATGAACGTTAAATTACCTAAATGTTTTTAACTATCTCTCCAAGGAATTATTGTATCATTAATTTTAATTTTTGTGTTATTTTTTTATTTTCATTACCTACAAGAACAGGATGTTATGTATGAACGTTAAATTACCTAAATGTTTTTAACTATCTCTCAAGGAATTATTGTATCATTAATTTTAATTTTGTGTTGTTTTTCATTTTCATTACCTACAAGAACAGGATGTTATGTATGAACGTTAAATTACCTAAATGTTTTTTTAACTATCTCTCCAAGGAATTATTGTATCATTAATTTTAATTTTGTGTTGTTTTTTATTTTCATTGCCTACAAGAACAGGATGTTATGTATGAACGTTAAATTACCTAAATGTTTTTAACTATCTCTCCAAGGAATTATTGTATCATTAATTTTAATTTTTGTGTTGTTTTTTATTTTCATAGCCTACAAGAACAGGATGTTATGTATGAACGTTAAATTACCTAAATGTTTTTTTAACTATCTCTCCAAGGAATTATTGTATCATTAATTTTAATTTTGTGTTGTTTTTATTTTCATTACCTACAAGAACAGGATGTTATGTATGAACGTTAAATTACCTAAATGTTTTTAACTATCTCTCCAAGGAATTATTGTATCATTAATTTTAATTTTGTGTTGTTTTTTTATTTTCATTGCCTACAAGAACAGGATGTTATGTATGAACGTTAAATTACCTAAATGTTTTTAACTATCTCTCAAGGAATTATTGTATCATTAATTTTAATTTTGTGTTGTTTTTTATTTTCATTGCCTACAAGAACAGGATGTTATGTATGAACGTTAAATTACCTAAATGTTTTTAACTATCTCTCCAAGGAATTATTGTATCATTAATTTTAATTTTGTGTTGTTTTTATTTTCATTGCCTACAAGAACAGGATGTTATGTATGAACGTTAAATTACCTAAATGTTTTTAACTATCTCTCAAGGAATTATTGTATCATTAATTTTAATTTTGTGTTGTTTTTATTTTCATTACCTACAAGAACAGGATGTTATGTATGAACGTTAAATTACCTAAATGTTTTTAACTATCTCTCCAAGGAATTATTGTATCATTAATTTTAATTTTTGTGTTGTTTTTTTATTTTCATTGCCTACAAGAACAGGATGTTATGTATGAACGTTAAATTACCTAAATGTTTTTAACTATCTCTCCAAGGAATTATTGTATCATTAATTTTAATTTTGTGTTGTTTTTTATTTTCATTGCCTACAAGAACAGGATGTTATGTATGAACGTTAAATTACCTAAATGTTTTTAACTATCTCTCCAAGGAATTATTGTATCATTAATTTTAATTTGTGTTGTTTTTATTTTCATTGCCTACAAGAACAGGATGTATGTATGAACGTTAAATTACCTAAATTTTTTGTTCTCCAAGGAATTATTGTATTTAATTTTCATTTTTACCTACAAGAACAGGATGTTATGTATGAACGTTAAATTACCTAAATGTTTTTAACTATCTCTCCAAGGAATTATTGTATCATTAATTTTAATTTTGTGTTGTTTTTTATTTTCATTACCTACAAGAACAGGATGTTATGTATGAACGTTAAATTACCTAAATGTTTTTAACTATCTCTCCAAGGAATTATTGTATCATTAATTTTAATTTTTGTGTTTTTTTATTTTCATTACCTACAAGAACAGGATGTTATGTATGAACGTTAAATTACCTAAATGTTTTTAACTATCTCTCCAAGGAATTATTGTATCATTAATTTTAATTTTGTGTTGTTTTTTATTTTCATTACCTACAAGAACAGGATGTTATGTATGAACGTTAAATTACCTAAATGTTTTTAACTATCTCTCCAAGGAATTATTGTATCATTAATTTTAATTTTGTGTTGTTTTTTATTTTCATTACCTACAAGAACAGGATGTTATGTATGAACGTTAAATTACCTAAATGTTTTTAACTATCTCTCCAAGGAATTATTGTATCATTAATTTTAATTTTGTGTTGTTTTTTATTTTCATTACCTACAAGAACAGGATGTTATGTATGAACGTTAAATTACCTAAATGTTTTTAACTATCTCTCCAAGGAATTATTGTATCATTAATTTTAATTTTGTGTTGTTTTTTATTTTCATTGCCTACAAGAACAGGATGTTGAACGTTTTTAATTTTGTGTCATTAATTTTAATTTTGTGTTGTTTTTTATTTTCATTGCCTACAAGAACAGGATGTTATGTATGAACGTTAAATTACCTAAATGTTTTTAACTATCTCTCCAAGGAATTATTGTATCATTAATTTTAATTTTGTGTTGTTTTTTATTTTCATTACCTACAAGAACAGGATGTTATGTATGAACGTTAAATTACCTAAATGTTTTTAACTATCTCTCCAAGGAATTATTGTATCATTAATTTTAATTTTGTGTTGTTTTTTATTTTCATTACCTACAAGAACAGGATGTTATGTATGAACGTTAAATTACCTAAATGTTTTTAACTATCTCTCCAAGGAATTATTGTATCATTAATTTTAATTTTGTGTTGTTTTTTATTTTCATTGCCTACAAGAACAGGATGTTATGTATGAACGTTAAATTACCTAAATGTTTTTAACTATCTCTCCAAGGAATTATTGTATCATTAATTTTAATTTTGTGTTGTTTTTATTTTCATTGCCTACAAGAACAGGATGTTATGTATGAACGTTAAATTACCTAAATGTTTTTAACTATCTCTCCAAGGAATTATTGTATCATTAATTTTAATTTTGTGTTGTTTTTTATTTTCATTACCTACAAGAACAGGATGTTATGTATGAACGTTAAATTACCTAAATGTTTTTAACTATCTCTCCAAGGAATTATTGTATCATTAATTTTAATTTTGTGTTGTTTTTTATTTTCATTGCCTACAAGAACAGGGTTATGTATGAACGTTAAATTACCTAAATGTTTTTAACTATCTCTCCAAGGAATTATTGTATCATTAATTTTAATTTTGTGTTGTTTTTTATTTTCATTACCTACAAGAACAGGATGTTATGTATGAACGTTAAATTACCTAAATGTTTTTAACTATCTCTCCAAGGAATTATTGTATCATTAATTTTAATTTTGTGTTGTTTTTTATTTTCATTACCTACAAGAACAGGATGTTATGTATGAACGTTAAATTACCTAAATGTTTTTAACTATCTCTCCAAGGAATTATTGTATCATTAATTTTAATTTTGTGTTGTTTTTTATTTTCATTACCTACAAGAACAGGATGTTATGTATGAACGTTAAATTACCTAAATGTTTTTAACTATCTCTCCAAGGAATTATTGTATCATTAATTTTAATTTTGTGTTGTTTTTTATTTTCATTACCTACAAGAACAGGATGTTATGTATGAACGTTAAATTACCTAAATGTTTTTAACTATCTCTCCAAGGAATTATTGTATCATTAATTTTAATTTTGTGTTGTTTTTTATTTTCATTACCTACAAGAACAGGATGTTATGTATGAACGTTAAATTACCTAAATGTTTTTAACTATCTCTCCAAGGAATTATTGTATCATTAATTTTAATTTTGTGTTGTTTTTTATTTTCATTGCCTACAAGAACAGGATGTTATGTATGAACGTTAAATTACCTAAATGTTTTTAACTATCTCTCCAAGGAATTATTGTATCATTAATTTTAATTTTGTGTTGTTTTTTATTTTCATTACCTACAAGAACAGGATGTTATGTATGAACGTTAAATTACCTAAATGTTTTTAACTATCTCTCCAAGGAATTATTGTATCATTAATTTTAATTTTTGTGTTTTTATTTTCATTTTCATGTATGAACGTTAAATTACCTAAATGTTTTTAACTCCAAGGAAAGAACAGGATGTTATGTATGAACGTTAAATTACCTAAATGTTTTTAACTATCTCTCCAAGGAATTATTGTATCATTAATTTTAATTTTGTGTTGTTTTTTATTTTCATTACCTACAAGAACAGGATGTTATGTATGAACGTTAAATTACCTAAATGTTTTTAACTATCTCTCCAAGGAATTATTGTATCATTAATTTTAATTTTGTGTTGTTTTTTATTTTCATTACCTACAAGAACAGGATGTTATGTATGAACGTTAAATTACCTAAATGTTTTTAACTATCTCTCCAAGGAATTATTGTATCATTAATTTTAATTTTGTGTTGTTTTTTATTTTCATTACCTACAAGAACAGGATGTTATGTATGAACGTTAAATTACCTAAATGTTTTTAACTATCTCTCCAAGGAATTATTGTATCATTAATTTTAATTTTGTGTTGTTTTTTATTTTCATTACCTACAAGAACAGGATGTTATGTATGAACGTTAAATTACCTAAATGTTTTTAACTATCTCTCCAAGGAATTATTGTATCATTAATTTTAATTTTGTGTTGTTTTTTATTTTCATTGCCTACAAGAACAGGATGTTATGTATGAACGTTAAATTACCTAAATGTTTTTAACTATCTCTCCAAGGAATTATTGTATCATTAATTTTAATTTTGTGTTGTTTTTATTTTTTTACAAGAACAGGATGTAAATGTAGGATTTTCATTACCTAAAGAACAGGATGTTATTGTATGAACGTTAAATTACCTAAATGTTTTTAATGTTTTTAATCTCTCCAAGGAATTATTGTATCATTAATTTTAATTTTGTGTTGTTTTTTACTTTCATTACCTACAAGAACAGGATGTTATGTATGAACGTTAAATTACCTAAATATTTTTAACTATCTCTCCAAGGAATTATGGTATCATTAATTTTAATTTTGTGTTATTTTTTATTTTCAATTATTAATTGAATTATTATTAAATTGACTTTTTGATTTTTTAATACATAATATTTTTAATTTTTGCAAATAAATATGCTTATTATCTCTGTAACTTGAATTTTTATTTATTTTACTTGTCTAACAAAAGGAGACACAATTGTAAACACAGAATCTAAACCTCTACAAGTCGAATATTTCCTTACAAAATCCGTGCAAGTCGAAACCCTCCGTAAGTCGAAAACTCTATAACTCGAATTATTTGGCGTCTCCCGTAAGTACCGTCTTTCTTTTAAGTAACTTTAAAAGAACGCTGCCTTAAACCAATTGAAATTGCTATATTCTCTCGTTGTTAACTACCTTATAGTAATTTTTTATACTCTTGTCTATGAGATTATATATGTATTCTAAACTCTAAAACAAAGAACCTTTTATACACAAATATAAGTTTGAAATCTGTGACCCCCAAAGAAAAGAACAAATAACATCTATAAGTGAAACAAACTTGAAATTTAAAATCTAGTATTAAATTGAATTTTTAAGTACCATAATTGTGCCATTAATTTTCTTTTGGAATATCGGCCCTTTATACTAATTTTAATTGTCGGTTTATTTAATATCTATTGGCACCAATGGTTTTGAAGAAATTCTTTTCTATTTTTGCAGAGAAATTTTAAATAAACTCATGTGGGTGACAATCTGAAGTATATGCAAAGTTTTTACCTCGTTTACCTGAGACGGGGGATGAGAACGTAACGGATTTATATATGTACGGATATATCGACACTGAAACTTTTAATTCCGTTTCTCTTGTTAACTTTCGAACGAATTTTCCATTTGGTGGAATGGTGAATATTCCCTAGGGTTCCTAGCGAATTCCCCGCTATTTAATGTATCACCTCTTACGACAGGAGTTGACAAATTTATAAAAGGCGTGTCCCGCTTGGGAGAACTGGTATTCGATCAAGGCACCCTACTCATCTGTCTGTCTGTGGTATATCATTGCATATGCAGAATAAACTTCAGGGGATTTCATCCTGTTTAAAGCAATGCTTTAGAGAATATATGTATGCAATGAATTGTTTCTATGATACTTTTAAAAGTGAAGTAGAGTGTCCGGGATGATAAGTCGATAGTTTACAGTTTATTTTTGAATAAAGAAAACGAAATTAAAAGTTAAAAAAAACTTTTCCCCATTCATTCTAAACAGTTTTTCATGCTTTTACCAAACAACCGAGTCTATGCTTCCACACTTACCGAGTCAATATTTATAGCTTGTCGTTGCAAGCGAATGAATGCGAAAACTTAAAGTGTAACTGTAAATGAATAAATGGACCTAATTGTAATGAACGAATGCGAACTGCGAAAGGCAATACGCATAATGGCATCAACTTCATATGGGGATATTTGCAGGTAGTTTAATCTACCACTTTTAATACTTGCTCTATATATACCAATATAAATAGCAGACAACAAGTTTCTAGTGTCGCCCAGATGAGCACCAGTGGTCTGGTGTGCGGGCTTCGAACCCGTAGCAGATGAGCATCAGAGTGGTTCGATTCCACCTTCTGGGCTAGGGTCATGGTTGTGTCTAAAGGATGTTATGCTTTTCGCAGGACTGTGATTACCTTTTAAGTTATTTTGAAACAATGCTCCGTAAAATTCATTTGGAACATTTTATTACTTATCTTCGTAATACACTTAATTATATTAAGCATTTTTCAGTTAAAAAATTGTTTGATTGAGCTCCCAAGATATATTACAAAACATTTTTTACAGACTCAAATTTACTAATGGGTTTGAAAGAATGGTTTTCTATATTTGTACAGCATTGTTAGGAATAAATTCATGTGGGTGACGATCAGAAATATTTTCACAGTTTTTACCTCGTTTACCTTAGACGAGGAATAACAACGTAAGGGATAAGATATGTATGGATATATCGACACTGGAACTTTTAATTTGTTTTCTATTGTCAACTTTCAAACGAATTTTTAATTCGATGAAGTGTGAATATCCCCGGTGATCTCCGGTGTTTTAATGAATCAGGTCAGCTCTTAGGACAGGAGTTGACAAATTTATGGAAGACGCGGCCCGCTTAGGGAGAACTAGTATTCGATCAAGGCACCCTACTCATCTATTTGTCTTTGGTATATTATTGCATATATGCAGGAGAAACTATAAGGGATTTCATTACGTTTTTAAATAATGCATTAGGATAGAAATTTAGGGAAATGAATTGTTTCTATTTTACTTCGAAAAAATGAGGTAATGTGTCATCGTTTGCAGCCTCCAAAAGTTATCAATTTTTCTTTATGTGCGTTTTGCAGGATTTGCAAATGGGAGATATTAGGGAATTTCTGCATAATGTTTTTTATAGTCCGATATTTTTTTTCTTCCTAGCACTCATTTTCATAGGAATAGCTCAGTTCAGTGCAGTATTACAGATATGCATGCGCAATAGGTACAACGTTTCGTTAAAAAAGTTATGCAAAAACTCTAATATCTCGATAGTTTTCAATTTATTTTTGAATAGAAAAATTAAATTAAAATTTTAAAAATAAAGTTTTTCCCATTTACCACCAAGCAATTTTTTATACTTTGCCCCACCATGAGAAACTGTATTTATGCACTTACCGAGTGACCATTTAATGTTAATTAATATTTATAGCGTGTCATTAAAAGCGAAGGAATGCGAAACTAAATTGTAGCTGTAAATGAATAAATGAACCTAATTGTACATGAACGAATACGAAATGAGAATGACTCAAGAAAAAAATACGCATAATGGCATCAACTGTATATGGGTATATTTGCAGGTAGTTTAATCTTCCACTTTTAATACTTGCTCCATATATACCAGTATAAATACCAGACAACCAATTTCGAGCGCCAGTTGTCTGGTGTGCGGGGCTTCCAACCCGTAGCTGATGAGAATCAGAGAGGTTGGACTCCACCTTCTGGGCAAGGGAGTCATGAACTGTGATACGTATGTTATGCGTTTCAAGGGACTGTGATTACCTTTTAAGTTATTTTTGAAACAATGCTCGGCTAAATGCATTTCGAACATTTTATTGCATCGCTTGGTAGTACACTTATTATATTAATTATTTTTCTCTTTAAAAATTGTTTGATTTATCTACCAAGATATATTACAAAACTTTTCTTAAATGGAATAATTGGCCTTTTAATGTTCTTTTGGAATATCGGTACTTTGTACTAAAGACATAAATTTACAAGACATAAATTAGACATAAATTTACTAATGGTTTTGAAGAAATGCTTTTGTATTTTTACACAGAAATTTTAAATAAACTCCTATGGGTGACAATCTGAAGTATCTGGAGGATAAGAAATAAGTATCTGGAGGATAATATCTGGAATCCGAGGATAAGAACGTAAGGGATATGTACTGATATATCCACAGTGGAACTTAATTCGGTTTCTCTTGTTAAATTTTGAACGAAATTTCCAATTCGCACCAACACAAATCGTCGTATTTCATTAACATAGTGCTATTATAATTCCTAAAATTTTTCATTATTTTTATAAATGCTGGCCACTTTAAAAATACATTTGCCGGTACGGTGTGTTGGCTTTTAACTCGTAGTTACTAGAATTAGCGTAGTTATTAGCAATTAGAATTTTCAATTACCTCGTTCTGGAAGGTTGAGATATGGTAGTTTTAATCTGACAGTGAATGTTGTACATGCCATTCGTCTAAGCTACACTCATGTCCATAAATTAAGGATAATGAAGTTCAGGCAAAGAAAGAGACAGAAGCAAAACAATATTTGACTTTATTTGTAAAGTCTATTTATTAAACAAAAGGAAAAGAGCAAAAAAAGATGCTATATGTTTGACATAATTAATAAAAATTGCGATTTTTTCCCCTGGAGCAAATTTAAAAAAGAACCTCATTTCAAAAACAGTATAACATGGTTAGTATGAGGGTTAATATGGAGTATATCTCCCCGGAGGGTCACAGGCCTTTACAATGCCTAGGGCATGCTGAGTATCAAATTATCAATCTGAACTTGGGGAACCGCCCTCATCAAGCAAGTCCTCCGAAGTTCCCGGTTGACAGGTGGGAGGGGGCTGGTCGGGGTCGCAATTCGTCGGCCAAGCATATCCCCACGCATGCTCTTATTGATTCAAGTCCGGTGAGTATGCTGGCCAATCCATACGGGTGATATCCTCCACTGGAAGGCATTTGTCTACAATGCT
>BPLR01007803.1:0-16292 GCA_021605095.1 Caerostris extrusa
TATTCTATAATGTATTTAATATATAAATAATAATATTATTTTATTATATTTAATGCTAATTAATTCACTAAAATTTTCATGATAATCTATTAAAAAGCTTAATCGATGTTCCTTCATATAACATAAGTTTTGCCTATAATGATGTTTGAGTATCTATCTAACTACAAAATATATTTATACATATGAGTGAAAAAGTTTATGTAGATATGTTTAAGTTTAAACAGATTATCATGAGAATTTTAGAATTAATTAGCATTAAATATAGCTATGTTAAGAAATTAAACTACATTATAGAATATTTTTAATATAACAAATAAACTGGAAAACTTACTTTCGTGATTCGTAGATCGTATATGTGTGTTCGTTGCATCATCGTTGATGAGTCAGCTGGTTTGTAAAAAAAAAGTATTTTTATTTAAGATTAATTGCTCGCACATTTCACATTTTTCTTTGTAGAAGATCCTAGACTAATCTAAAAAATATTTTAATTTATTTAAATGAAGTCTATAGCGTTTAATTTCTGCTTTCCGTGTTTCACAGTTAGTCAACTCCTCATCTATTCATCAGTTGGCAGCCATCTTTGTTTATTAGAAATGCTTTCAACTGCTTTCAAATCGCATGCGCAATAGTGCAATATAACAGATATGCATGCGCAATAGTACAATATTTCCTATGAGCATGCGCGCTAGGGAAAAAAAAGCTAACGGACGTCCAAAATACGGTATGCAAAAACTCTATTATTGCCCAGTATCGCTTTAATAAATCTATTGTAGTTATAATATTGTCCTTTTCGTCCTCGTCTGTTTCTTTCAAAGCAGCTGGTATCCTATAAATATGTGTTTTTTTCTACTTTTGGAGTAGTCGTATGTGATTTTCTACTTTAACTATTTTTAATTTATTATCGATATGTTTTGATGTTTGACAAACAATATTACTAAGAATTTTTATTACTATTAAGATACTATGTGTTATATTGATGTTATTTAAATTTTCTTTCAGATGTCATGTTTTATATTAAAATTGATAAATTTATTTTGAAAATTAAAATATTTTTCTGAAATATACATTTACAAATTTATTACATATAAATTAAAGATAATAAACACATAATTATTAGAAGTTTCGCAAAAATCAAATGACTTATAATAATAATTTTGTTTTTGTGTTTTATATTAATTATGAAAGATCATTATTACTAATAACAATCACCCATTTTACCTCAAACCAAAACTTAAAAATATAAATCTTGATAACAAAATTAAAAACTAATTAAAAAATAATATCTTAAAACAAAATGCTCAATCAACAATTAGTAACCAAACTCAGATTCTTCTGAATCGGTGTCTGAATTCGATTTTCTTCTTTCATTCAAAGATTCTGAAAGCTCGGAGATTTTTAATAAGTCCCGAATTTCTTTTGAGATCAAATGAAGTTTGAAGTTGTCTTAGGCTTGTTATAAATGAAGCAGAAGACATCAGAATAGTATTAAAGTTATCTTCATTACTTTTACAAACACTTTCAGAAAAAATGATTATGATATTTTTAAAAATATTTAAACATTTCCTGAGTCTCTTTAGATATTTTTCCAACTGGTAGCAATGCAGATGAAATTATTTCCACTCCATGTAATGGCAGGCATTGGGGCATCACATACCATGCATAATTTTTAATAAGATGGTTGGCAGCGGGTGACGCATAATTTTTGAATATATCAGCACAAATGCTGTAGCCACTTAATATGATGGAAGCATTCATATGCATTCGTTTAAAAATACATTTGAAACAACATAAAAAAAATTTTTTTGCAAATGATCCATCTAATTATGACCATTTTATAAATTTAATTAAAATTTAAGCATATAATTTTTCTAAGTTCTAAATAATATAATGTTCTAGTTTAAACCTACATTTTGAACAATCAATATTTATATTAATGCAAACACAATTCATTTTTTGGCACAATATCTTATTCTTGTACAATGTAATTTAATAAATTATTTTTCTTTGTAAAGTTTTTTCTTTAGTTATTTCCTGTTGTAATTAACAGTAAATTGCAAAAATTGAAAGCATTTTCATTTTTTATTCATCGTTTACTGTTTGGATATTCCATTAATATCTACACTTTTCCTTTCATAACATATAAATAATTACTCTGAGAAATACGTAGATATATTTGTTACTTAACTCGTAGATTCTTGCACTCTATATCAATATCTCTTGTCTGTTACACTGTCGAAGAATAAATACAAGGTCTAGAAAGGAAATGGCTAATAGAAAATTTATGCTATAACAGTTCATATAATATTTTCGAGTTGATCAATGGAAGAAAAACATATATCTGAGCATTTCCAGAATTTCGTACTGACAATTATTTTATCATAGAGTCTCTAAACATAATAATGTTTTTATATTTTGATAAAGCATAACTGTTTGGATGTACATTTATTCTGCAAAACAAAATTTCAGATGCTCTATAATTTTATCATAAAAAACTTGTGAGGATTAAAATTTTGAATTATAATAAATTAAAATATTGTGTATCTAAGTGTTAACGATAGTATTTAAGACAGTAGTTTATTTTATTTTTTCAGTTTTGTAGGACATCTAAATACAGTTATAAAGTCACGTTAAAAATGCTTACAAAAATTTAAATCCTTCCACGAATTTCAATTTATCTTGTGTGAACATACGGTGCTAGTCGAATACAATTGGGACTATACCAATGCTCAATAAACCCAGAAATGTTTGAAGCAATTGGTGAGAATAGTACCACATTAAATAGTCACAAAAATATATCAAAGTTTGATAACTCTAGAACTTCATTAAGAATAAATTGTTTCAAATATTTAAGAACCACTAACAAATTCATTAGCCATAGTAATATATACTTTGACATATCATACCACAGGAATATATCAAAGTATATATTCCTATGACATATATTCTTATAGCAGAGGTTTCCACCTTTTCTGAACCACCGCCTCCTTTACAAGAATTCTTGCATAATAGTTAATTATGCCAAATATTAAAATATTGTTACAAATTATACATATTTTATTTTGATATATGTTCTAGCATGAATTTCAAAGTAGATTTTTACTAAAACGATCATCAAATGTAGTAAAAAAATTGTTTATTAAAATATAAAAAACAATAAATCAATTTGAAATAAAAATAATGGAATATTTGAGGGTTTTGGAATTTTAAAAATTTTTTAAATTTCTGGTCGCAAATTACTGTATTCTTTAACGTCTGTTTTTTTTTTCTTAGACAGAAAATTTTCTACTACACTACTCACTGCAAACAACATACCACCACATACAAACTCAATGAAGGAAATGGACTAAAACATTTCTGCACTCTTGCCCACAATCCAAGATAGAGACTTGTTATTTATTTTTAAAACCCGATCGCTCAGCATCCATTATTCAATTTCAATTTTAGTTATTCGTTAGTTGTATGCTCTAGGAATTCCTCTTCGAAATTTGATGATTCTGTCTTGCATTGCATTCTGATCTGCATTTGAGAAAGGATATTACATCCAAATCAATATATTAATGTTTAAAATATCCTGGAATCTCTCTGTAAAATCCGAATGAAGAACGTTCTAAGTCGGCAATAAGTACGTAAATCTTCCTATTTTGCAGAGATGGCTGACAGTATGGGAAAGAAATTGTATTCACCTCTACTAGATTTCATTTGAATAGAAGATTTTTTTTTTTCACAAAACATCTATGATGTTTTTTGTCTTAGTTAAATTCAACTCATTAATACCTTGCACTTGTAAATTGATTTCAACCAATATTTTAAACCGATATGTCAAATACACGATGTCATTTTGGATGTAATCAGATTTTCCACAATTTTTTGTCTCTGTTTAAGTTAGTACTGGGCAATCTTGAAAACAAACTCAAAAAATTGTTCAAACAAATACTTTTGAAAGCCAGCATATTTCTGAGTGCAGCAGCAAGCAATTGTAATCTTCATTTTCCTACAAAAAGTTGGCTAAAGTTGCATAAATTGTCTTTAAATTTATCAACTGGTCTTATATCGTATGTAGGATTTTAATCAGTTTTTTTTGTGGGACCAAATGTTGACAATAATACAATGTAAAGCGAGTATATTTAGTACTGCTTCTGTCAAACATGCTATAAAGCCCTTATGACGCTCAGTCATTGCTATAGCATTAATAATAATAAGTTATTTCTCTTGAAAAGCTTATTCATAGTATTAAATATCGATTTTCACTTTGTATCGGTTCCAAGAGTTAGCAAATAACTCTTGATCAATTTTTCTTCTTTTATGAATCGAACGTGTATAAAAATAGGGCTTCGTTATTTTGGTAGAGTTCATTCATCGAGTTGAATGGAATTTTGTAAGTGTCTTTCAACATCTTTAGCCATTCCATATACTCTTCTTTGCACTGAATTATTATTGAGAGGAAGTTTTCTGATGATATTTGACACTTTCTTATAATAATGAATAGTTTTCGTTATCTTTTTGATTTTGGGCACGATTAGTTCCTCGTAAGTTGTGTATGGTTTTCCCACTTTTTCTATTAACAATGAGATGTTACATGAGACTAGTAATCCATCATCTTCGTTTAAAAGCAACGTTACACGAAAAAAATTTGATATAGTTGACTGTTTTAAATATTTCTTTTCCAGTCCTTGAAATTGGATAATACTTCGTCCTTTTCACCATCATGCATTTTATTATTATAACCAAGCAGGCTTTATTTGAAAAAAAAATAAAGGTAATGAATCATTTGTAAGAGTGTGCGTAAATCTGTATTTCAAATACTCAATACTTTACTGCCTTTATTTCTTCTTAGTTTCAGACATTTTGAATTACAAAATCTGCCACGGTTTAAATAAATTAACTTTTCAAACAGATTTATAGATAGCTATAAAAATGGATATTTTGAATTCTATCACTTTCAGTCACGGATATGGATTATTGGCGAAGCACACATAAATTATAAGACATTCCTAGAGATATCATTGCTTTTTATAAATTCGATTTCATGCAAGCCTCAACTGATATGCTTTTGCTTGCATGCGATGCTGAGGTACTTGTTCTGTAGAAAAGTCATTACATGCTCTTGATGGAATTGAATAACTCGGATTTCTGTCAGTAGATGGCTACTTAAAACTTGTCAGTAAAAAACTTTAGTATGATAATGTATTTTAATGGAATTTGAATAAATATAATTAATGAAAAATATAAATTAAAACAACAATTAAATTTAAAAAATAAAGATTTTTTTTGTATTTTTTAATTTAATATCCATTAACATCATAATTTTATGATGAATATTTGTTTTTATGTAATTGGTATTTTATTTGCTAACCAAACTGAGCAATTTGTAAGTGTAACAAAATCCTCCATTCAGGTAGTATTAAGTGTCTCAGTATAAAAACACGTGTGTATGTTTGAAATGAAAACGTCTCTGCTCTATAATAATTGAAAATTTAGCGTTATTCGAAATGAAAATTATTATAATTCTTTTAATGAATGAAGTACACGTCATCTACACAAACAAATCAATAAGTAAATAGTTTACTATTGGGACAATTATAAATCTAATATTCACTTATTTTTGTCGAAACATACTTGATTAAGTGAATCACGTATTTCATTGACAATACTAAACTGAATTTCCTATATGTATATGTACTTCGTATATAAAAGTGTAATCAAAAATTTCGCATATATGTTTTTCAATGCGTATTTACGCGATAACAATAAGATAAAAATTTAGATTGCTAGACAAAATTTTTAAAAATTTCTACAGCTTTCATGAATAATGTATTTTATTATATTAATTTTTTAAAATAATTAGGCAACGACAACTCATCTTGACTGTCTGTGTTGCTCCCTATTTGCCCTCTGGACCCGCTACCGCTCCCATCAAAGGTTGTAACACCCACAGGTACTGCCCACGCTTAAAACCGTTATTTAGTTATACTGTTTCTATTGTTGCTGTATACTCGGTTATATAAGGTTGCTTAATATTGTTCGGCTATATATTGTTGCTTTTCGGTTATTTTTTTGCCGACGTACGACATAAAATTGTATTTTCTCTCATACATTTTCGGATACAGCTACGGGCATCTAACCAAGATGATATCATATTCATGCAATAATTAAAATAATTTTTAGGAAAGACTTAATATTGTTGAAGGAATCGTAAGGTAGACATCATTGAACATAAAAGATAAGAAAACTAAGCATAAATAAATAAATATAAAATAAATAAACGAAAATAATATAAATAAATATATATTAAAAAAAGGGAATTTTTCTTAGAGTTACAGTTTTTAAACATTTCGTATGATTAGAACTATCCTTGAATGATATTTCACAACGAGGAAGGTTCATTCATAACAAAATAAATGAATGAATAACGGTTTCATTTAGGTAATTATTTTTACAATCTTTTTTTCTATTCTTTTTGCAATAATCCTGAGTATTATTTTTCCAGAATAAAAGTAAAATTCTTTTACTAAGATTGCTCATACTTTTGAATAGAAATTTGGTAATTATTTGCTATAGGATTTCTTAAAAATATTTTATCATCACTTTTTTTTGTTGCCTTGACTGTTTCATTAAGGCAAAAAAAAAAATCTTTTACTTTGAGATCATTTTTATCGCTTCCGAATTTTATAGATGTGACAAGTTTTAGAAATATTAGCGAATTATGTAACATTTAAAAAGAAATCGATACCAATATAAAAATGACATTTTAAAATGAGAAAATTTAAAAAAGTTTTTATTGTACAGCTTTTGTTAAATAAATATTATAGATAATATACGGAAAAAAAATTCTAGTTAAAATATGGGAGAATTTTTTTTTCTCTTTCCATTTAAAACCCCCTGATATTTCAAAAAATTCATTATTTATTAAAATTATTTCTGACATTTTTAATTACCAATAATTTATTATAATTAAATAAATACCATACAAAAACTTCAAAATACTGACTTAAAAGATTCATATCCATGAAAAAGGCTATTTCTAATAAATCCTTAGCGATGGAAAGCTGCTCTGATAACAGACCTACAAATGCCTTTCTGAAGGGCACACATGCGACCCATAAATTTGTCGATTTTCGGTAATGCGTAACGGAGAAACTATTCCTCCCCAAAACTCTAACCAACTATATAAGGGTTGTAGATATTTATAGAATTTCAAGAAATAAAGAAAAAATCCCAGCAACTGAATTTTGTTTTTCAACTTTCTACCAACTTTTCAAGCATTCTGCCCCCATTGTACATCGTCTTGCTTGGTATGTTTCTCAGGTCATTCTCTAAATGATAATCACTTCCGCCTATATAATAGTTTTCGTAATTTTTACGGTGTTTAAGTTTTCTCCCATTTCCTGCTATTTTTTCGAATTTTTTTCTTTCCGTTTTTTTTTCAATTTTCTTTTCCTTCTTTATCTACTGCTGTTTAATTTAGACTTTCCATAATGTTATTTAATTCTTTTTCAAACCTTTCATTGAAATTTTAAATCAGTTTTGCTTTATTTAAGTCAAGTATTATTAAGTCAAAAAATTATCATGTAAATGTTCTACCATTTCTGTAATACTACCATTGCACTAACGTTCTACCATTTTTCATTGCACTAACGTTCTACCATTTCTGTATACTACCATTGCACTAACGTTCTACCATAATACTACCATTGCACTAACGTTCTACCATTTCTGTAATACTACCATTGCACTAACGTTCTACCATTTCTGTAATACTACCATTGCACTAACGTTCTACCATTTCAATATACCATTTAACGTTGACCATTTCTTAATAACCATTCTAACGTTCTACCATTTCTGTAATACTACCATTGCACTAACGTTCTACCAGTATTATTACTAGCACTAACGTTCTACCATTTCTGTAAAAATTGCACTAACGTTCTACCATTTCTGTAATACTACCATTGCACTAACGTTCTACCATTTCTGTAAACTACCATTGCACTAACGTTCTACCATTTTGCACTAATAACGTTCTACCATTTCTGTAATACTACCATTGCACTAATGTTCTACCATTTCTGTAGCGATGATTCGGCAGTTTTCAGATTCAAGAATAAAGTTCAGAAGATAGTTAGTTCAGATTCAAGAATAAAGTTCAGAAGAAGTTAGTTCAGATTCAAGAATAAAGTTCAGAAGATAGTTAGTTCAGATTCAAGAATAAAGTTCAGAAGATAGTTAGTTCAGATTCAAGAATAAAGTTCAGAAGATAGTTAGTTCAGATTCAAGAATAAAGTTCTTAAATAATTTGTAAACATAGCAAATTAAAGTTTAAATATGAAGTTAGATATGATTATTAGTTTAAATATGAAATCTGTCAAATGTTTCATTTCGAAACTGAGACCGCGAAAACACTCCCCGCGTTTCCTGTTTTCTTCAGTATTCTAAGAAAAGAAAATACAGATATCTGTTTTTAAATACAGTCAGCTCTGGTTCTTGAAAGAGGGTGTGTTGTGACGTGTTTTTTGAATTATAAATAATGAGCAAGATTATTTAAAAGCAATCACTAAAAAAATATATACTTCATTCGGTACAAACATCGTTCCTACCAGTACAAAATCTTTCTCCTAACTGACTTGTACATACAGCTCTATATTTATGACAACTTCGCCAAAAAAGGGTGTGGATCAAGTTACTAAATATATATATATATTTATATATATATACATATATACCTGCTTGTGTAATTACATTCATTCTTTTATGGGCATGCCCTACGTGCATGTATGATTACATATGTTCGTGCATTTGTATGCACTTAAATGCGTACATACACAGTTACGTTCATATTGATGTAGTAAAATATACACTTATAGGGGAATGTATGCACATAATGTTGCTCATTAGTTTAATATATGTATATCTTCATGCATTTTGATACATAGATCTTTATCAACACTAGTATGCAGTTTAACCATAGGAGAAGAAGTTAAAGTCTGCATACCATATAAAGTACTAACATGTAAATAAAATCAAATTTTCAGAAGGATGAATTTAAAATGCAAAAAGTTTAATTTCATTTATAAAAAGGTGAATTTGAAATGTAAAAATGTGAAATTTATTCAAAAATATGAATTGTGCCGCCAAACTTGTAGCACATTTTTTTTAAATAAATTAATAAGTCTAAACTATGTATTGTTTTGTATAATTGTTTCTTTTTTAAAAAATAATTTGGCACGACATGAGTTTTTATCTATGAATTTCTTTTTTTTCTGTTGGCTGTGATTTATGAGTTAGTAAAATTTTTATTATGATTAATATTATTCATCAAGACGTAATTGAATAATTTGAGATAAGCTGCCAAATGGCGAGCATACATCTCAGACAGGTCAAATAAAAAATAATTTTTAAAATAATTGTTGTTAAAATGATAATTAGATGGTAATTTTATTCAATTTCTACTATTAGTTCACACACTCGCTATATATATCTGGTTCAATTTTTAAACGTGAATAAAATACTTTTTATTCCTCCACTCAAGTTCAAACACATTTTTTTAACTTGTAGTGGTTGACACTTGATGTTAATACAGTTTCTTCAAATATTAATTCATTAATTAAATTTAAATAATTAATTTTAGTTCTTTTAGATTTAAGTTGCATATATCTGATAATGGATGGCTCCAGATGTAAGAGGAAAATTTCAACTTTATTTGTAAAGGACTTTTCTGCAATATAGTGAAAAAAAAGTAGGAATTGACTAAAATTTTTTTTTATATTACTTGTTTTTATAAATGAATTTCCCTCTGTGTGTCAAAAAGTTATCCAAATAAAATGTTTAAAAACAGGAGAAAAAATCATTCTTAAAATAATTAATTAATTCATTCATTCTTATTAAATTTTAAAAATATCGTTAAAATGTTTAGGCGTATGACGCTATTAAACTAAAAAACCATGGAACATTACATATTGGAAAACTAAATTTACTACCAAAAGCATTCCAACGAATAACAAATTATGCAGAGCTCTCAATAATTTAATTTAATCTTCATTTATTTTCAAAACAATGTTAACAAAATAAACAATTTCCACCCATAAAGTATTCAGCACAGATGTTCGTAGTTAGCAAATCACTTAACTTCCCTGGACAAGCTAACTCAGCGTTATCTAAAAGGCAATCAATAAGCATCGACTGATTAGACAGGAAATGTATTACTTGCGTGCCAGATAAAAATAACGATGATGCAGCTTAAAATAAGAGACTCTGTAAAGACACAAAATATAAAGAAATGTGTCTCGTAAGTGTGATGTTTATTTTAAACGAAACTCAGCAATGAATTGAGAAAATTTTTGTTAAAAAAAATTTTTACTAGTCGTAATAAATTTTGAAGTAAATGTCTTTTAAACAGAACGACAAAAAATAGCATCAACGTCAAATCTTATAATTGGATAGTTAACATTAGTAGTGATTCCATAATGAAAATTCATTACTTAATACTAAACATGATTGCATAAGATGTTATCTTAAATTATGATTTATATATATATTATTATGGGTGCGCAGACGATCTACCTCCCGTGGTGCACTTGGTAACCCTTTTAGTGGCTAAAAAGATCTGCAACTTGGCATTATTGTTAGATTAATGAACTCTGTTTCAGCATGTTTTGTTGTATTATTTGTTGTTGTTGTATGTTGTATATTTTTTTCGTTGTTCTTTTTTGCTGTAACTGTTCATAATCTGCCATTGGAAATAATATATATATATTATTATTATTATATTAGGTTGGTGCATAATCATCAGGCGTTTCTTTGACGTGCTATATTTTAATAAAAATTTACAATATTTTATAAATTTATGGATGAAACTATCCTTCTACATTAGGTTATATTCCGATCTATATCTAGGTATTCCTATCTTCTTCCTTAGGTTATAAAAATGCGTGTCGATAATCATACTCATATTCGTCATATTGTGCTGTACCACTTTGGGAAAGGCTGGAGAGCAGTGCAGTCATTTCGCGATCTCAACGAACTTTTCGGTGAGGGCAAAATCAACAGGGAATGTTTCAAATCTGCCGACGCTAGCTTGGAAGATAAGGCAGGGAAGAAGTCGACTATCGGATTTCGACGACAAGGCACTTTAGGCAGTCGTGGAAGGGGATGAAAGCTTGACAACTTGAATGCTGGCCGACAACTTCAATATGACCATTCAACCATCGTTCGGCATCTCAAAAAGTTTGAAAAGGTATGGAAATAGGCTGGATGGATCCCCCGCGAACTCAGCGACTACAATAAAGCCAGATGTGTCCAAATTCACCAATTTGCTTAAGACGAAACGAGCGGGTCCGTTTCTGAAGGGTCGCCAGGAGTTACACCAAAAGGAATAACGAAGATTGTCCACTTAAGAAGGCAATGTGGTGTGTTTGATGGGAAAGAAGCTGAATCATCCATTGGGAAATCATCTTAAACCGGATTTGTTATTGGTGGAACCTAACCAAAAATGGGTATGAGTATGATTATCGACACGCATTTTTATAATCTAAAACTAGAAGGATATTGCCATTCATAAATTTATAAAATATTGTTAATTTGTATTAAAATATAGCACGTAAAAGAAACGCCTGATAATTATGCACCAACCTAATATATGTATATATTATACTTTATACGACATAAAAATAATTCATATAATGTTTAAAAATTTCAAAAGACAAGATGAAAAGTCAAGATTTATATTTTAATACGAATCCTCCTACTCATGATCATCACCATCGAGAGATGTTTTCTTTTCTACGGTGTAGGGTTGTCAACCCTACTCCTTACAGCCATGTTAAACCGGGATCTACGGTTTAGAGTGGATTCCGAGCCACTACAAATATCTATGACACCACTGGGATTCAAACCCAAAACCCGTGGCACAGATCGCTAATCACTAGGCTATCAGGCCCCTTAATAAGATTCATAATATTCATTATTATTATATTTTCCAGAAATTCTTAGTTAACTTTGTTCCATGGAACATTTTTATCAGTAAAGCAAAGGCCATGAACTGCATTCACAGAATAATAATAGTTTTAAATTCGTAAAAAATCAGCGTTTTTAATATAAGTTATATTAAAAATAATTAAAACGATGCAGTAATAATACGTGCGATTTTTCCTATGTATATAAAACATTGACCATTGTCCATTAAAACATTGAATTCAAATTTATATTAAAAAAACCTACCGTTGCTTCTGCCCATGTTTTATATCTGAAATAAAATCATTATAGGACAGAAAACAATGTTATTTATCCATGTAAACATAAACAAAGCTAATAATATTATATTTGTTTGCATTTATTATTATAAGAAATGATAGATTTAATTTGAGATAAGTAAAAAAAATGTTTTTCCTCATCAGGTAATTGATCCTTGGCTCACTCACTACTGACCGTTGTAAAACAAACATATAACAATGCTCAGAAAATTAGTCATGTAGTAACATAATGCCATTATATTTTTAATTTTTTTAAATAATAAATAACGCGAATTTTCCTTTTGTTTATAATTATAATATTATGTTTGATTATTGAATTTATTCACCAGATCAGAGAATTTCCAGTTTTAATTAGAAGGCAGTGAAAATAATTATAGAATAGTTTTTTTTTTTTCATATAGCTTTCATATTTTTAAATCAAGCCATGAATCTCTTGCGCAGAACTCATGTTGTTTTGGAATAAATGAAAATCTTGGGGTATTGATACCTATGATGATCGCTTTATTTTATTAACGGTATTTTATTTTAATGAACAATTGTAATATTTAATAAGTGAACGAAAAAAGCCGAATACATTTGTGTAATTAACAGCTTTTTTCTGGTAATAAATAAAACAAATGTTTTGTTTATTATAACAAATATAACAATTATGTTTAAGTAATAACATCAAGAAACTTAAAAGTTAATAATTAAAATTATAAAATATTTCTATTAACAAAAGTAAATAATTACTAATTAAAATAATAAATAGTGTAGTACACCTAATTAATATTTTATAATTTAAAAAGACTTCTAGAACTAATAAACTTAAATTGATCCTTCAACTTATTAATATATGTTTTTTTTTAATTTTATTTGAAAAACTAACATGTTATTATGAATATTATAATTAAATATATAAAATTAAATACGATATGTTTACTCAATATATCTATCAGAAAACTAAATGATACTTTAAAGCTTTAATAATAATACTTTATGTATTTTTTTTTATCATTTTAAAAGTAATGTAATACTATTGCATTTTTATAAGTGATTCATACAACAATTCATTTTAAGTAATAAATTGCCCACTATGATATCCACTTCCTAAAAAAAAATTATGAATGACTCTTTTAACCTTTAATTCTGGACTGAAAACGTGGTATTTTTCGACCGGAAATGATCTATTTCCTTCCGTTCTCTCAAAGTGTCTTATTCATTGATAATACATACACTGAACCAAATATGTAAATGCAGTAACCTCGCAAAATTGCAATTATGGTTATTTTATACGGTTACTTCATATAATTATGATTAGGTAACAAATTGTTAATGCAATCCAATCCATGAAAGAAAAAAAAATCTAGAAATTGATATTGCTCGTATTTCTATTCAATTATCATTTTAATTTTTTTATTTGAATTATATTTCTCAAAATTATTATTTAAATATTTTATACAAAATATTGTAAGTTTTAAATTTTGAACTATTTTTTATTTATTTATTTTTTGTAGTTCAATTTAATTTATCTGCATTGAGACAGTTTAGTGTTCGCATTAGGATAAATTGAAAAGTTTTGAATGTTTTTTTTCTTGCATAACTCAACATGAGTCTTTTATGGTCTGATGATGATATTCTCATAAATATCATCGGAATCCGTAATGATATTTTCTCTAATTTATGAGAATAAATATCATCGGAAGGAATGATTTTTCCTGTATATATAAAAAGAAGAAATTTATGTATAATTCAAATAATCATCAATTATTTTTGTTGCATCATTAAAAAAGATGTCAATTTAAGAGAAAGGTTTATATTTGAAATAAAATATTTTACATAAAATTTATATTTGACTGTTTTTTAGTGGCAAATATTTTTTAAACGTAAGAAATAATAACAATTAAATAAAAGATTAACACGATGATACGATTAAATAAACGTAAATAAACTTTCTTCCTCTTATTTTAAACTTGATGTGCATTAAATTGAATATATATTTGATATTTATGTTTTATTTAATTATAAAAAGACACTGTTGCATCTACATTATTATGATATATTAGACACCAGTAATCCAAAGCAAAAGATATGTTTAGTGTAAAATAATTTTAAACGTATAAAAGACATGCTTATAGTATATTACTACAATATAAATTGATATATCAAATAACTTAAATATATTTAATCATTTAAAAGGATTAAAAAACTGTTAAAAATAAATCTAAAGAATATTTTAGTAACAATGTTTATAATACTGTAACAAAATCGAAACGTTTTCACTAATGCATGCCACTTTACTGTGATTTCAAATCACTACAGCGATATTTAGATACTGCATGCGCTACGGAACCCACAAATTGTTTAACGCCCTGTGCTTTGAATATATATTCAATGTAATTAATGCCCATCATTTGAATGATATTCTGTGTGCGATCGCATCAGTGTGTATAAGGAAGACATTCGCGCTTTAGATTTAATTACGTAAATAGCCCTTCATTACGGAGGCAGAACATGATAATTCAATTACATCACATGTTAGATGCTTTGTTTGATAGACGTTGCTGTAATTTACTTATTTACTTAATGTAAATTGTTTTGCATTTGCGTTTAAAACAACGTGCACATTTGGTTCATTGAAATTCTTAAAAGGAAAGGAAATGTTGTATATTTTTAAACAAATATATCAAAATAAAAAAAAAAACCCATACATTTAGAGATAAAATAAGCGTTTGTTTAAAATTGGCTATCATTAACAGAAAAAAATTACGTTTATAAGATCTAATTAAAAATAAGTAACTTAAAAAAATGGTGCATTGTTTTGTTTAAATTTATCGCTCACATTTTGTAACTCATAAATAACAAAATTAGCATAGCCGTGAAAATAAAACAAAGCATATTGTTTTTAACTAAGGTAAATTTTTTTATTTGTTAACAGAGTATTAGTTATTATATAATTTTTTTCAAGATTAATCAGATGATTTTCAAGATTAATTTTGATGTTTTCACAGTACAATATTTTCTAATTGAACAAAATATTAATTCCGTACATAAAATAATAATTACTGTATATGAACTAATACTGAACTTTACTGAAAATTTCGATATGATACATCGAAATTTTCATAAAATATTGTGAATTGCTTTGAATAAAAGTTCATATACAAGCTAGAAATAAATTTTGCATTTTCTTGAACAGGAATCTCTTTTGTTTCAAATTACAAAGAAAATCTGAATCTGTGTGAATTAGAATTAATATAAACAAGATTATTGTGTAGTACATGGTAAAAACTTATGACCCTTTCATTTCAAATACAGACTGTTACATATAAACGAAGTATGTTATGTATTGTGTAAAAAATATCTATAAATCTTGAGTAGCATTAGTATTCTTTAGTATCTTGAGTATTCAAGTTCTTATGTAGTAAAAAATGAAAAATATTTGTAATACTTTCTGTTTTTAAGACCCAATGAACAGAGACCACCTCCAACGATGTGCGGTACTTGACGGCGACTCGGAGCCAGCGCTTTACTGGCGTGAGAGAGAACTTTTAATGATTTCAATGACTTCGATCATCTTTTGCATTTTTTTTTTTGGACGTTTATTCTTTTGTATTTTTTTTCCCTTGTTATTTTTGTTATTATTACTATTTTTATTCTTCTTGTACTTGCCTTGCCATTGGGAAAAAAAAAAAAAACTTTCTGTTTTAATGAATATCATAGTGATATTTACACATTATTAAAAACATCAAAGATGTGATATTCAATCTCGTTCTATTATAAAAATATATTTTTCTATTTGTTTAATCGGATTGAGTCTATAAATACAACTAAATATATCTACTACAATGTTAGTCAAAAAGAATTAAATGAATCATCCAAAGAACATACGTAACAAAATTAATGATCACTATATAATTCATAATGGTAATGTTACATCATATTATTAAAATGTATATAATTTTTATTATTTATATCTCGTATACCTATTTTTAAAATTTATGCCCAGCTTTTTATATCTCTTAGTTGACAGCAATAAGCTAAAATTCAAAGAATTCTGACTTT